>JAJJWW010005041.1:0-91323 GCA_023531295.1 Papaver armeniacum
AGAAAAATTTTGAATTTTTTTGAATAATGATTTTAGCTAGCATGGATTTTTGGTATGGGAAATTTAGTCTTTCTTAGCACCTTTTAGAGCATTCTGCGGTGATTAAAGCTAAAAAAACTAAGAGCAAGAGCAAGTAAAAAAAAGACTAAATTTGGATTTCAAGTCAGTTGAGTGACAGTGGGATGGGAAGACTAGGGCTCGGTGGAGCGTAAAACTACTACTGCGCTACAGTGCGAGCGTGAAGTATACGTTCACTTTGATGTGAGGCGGAGGGGTATCTGCGTTAAATGAAATTGCTGAAGAATGTAAAAAAAAAAACAAAAAACAAAAAAACAAAACAAACGGGGCGTTGGTGTAATGCCGCGCATATAAAATGTCGCAAATTTTTGAGTGGAGCGGAGGTATAAGCCACGCCCACAATAAATTAAAAAAAAGAAAAAGAAAAAATATGTGGAGCGGGTATAAACCACTTTGGCGTGAGCTGTCAGAACTGCACGTCCGCCACAGTGTCGTGAAATATATCAGCTGGTGTGAGGCTGACACTATATCAACAATAATTTGAGTTTGAATGTAGTGTGACCAAATTTAATCATGAAATTTAGTATAGTACGGTATTTTGATCTTTTGTCCGTCGTCCCACTACGTCTCTATCTCTTCCCAAATTTTTGGTCTTGGTACTTACTGTGATTTGCTCTTAGACACCCCTTAGCACACTAGTTTGGATAGGAGAAAAAATAGGTATACCCAAATTAATCAGGTACCCCAATCTCGCGAGATCAGTATGACCCTTTTAAAGATTTTTTTTTTTTTAAGGAAAAATATTTTTCTTCACCTTTCCTCTTCCTTTCCCTTTCTCTCTTTTTTCCTCTCTCTCTAGCTTCGCCTACCTCTTCACTCATCCTTCTTCAATCACAGATCTACTCTTTAGTTGACTCCCAACAACTTCTCATAGTGATAACAAATAATCAAACATCTGGATGCATCCAGTTTGATATGATGAATAAAACTACTAGCAAGATGAGTTTCTTCCCAATATCTCTTCTTTAGATTTTGTTGGATCGATATCGATTTGGTTTAAAGAAGTGTTTTTCTGCTTAGATGTTTGTTTTTATTTTTCAATTTTATTTTTTTGATGATTTTGTAGAGCCAAATATTGAAATCTTGATCTCATGGTGATTATCCAGATCGTGTAAGATTTTGGACTTTTAAATCATAAAGGTAGGTTTTTTCTTAAAATAAAAATCAAATTCTGTTGGGTTATTTTTGTTTGTTGATTTTATGCTCAGTCAAGCTTTAGACTTTTGTTTGGCCAGTATTACGATGTGCCCAGGAGTAATAAAAGTTGTCTTTGACATCAAAATAGACGATGAGTAGGAGATTAAAGAAGAGATTTGAGTCTGAAATGAATAAGAAGGATGGGTTTGTGGTGGATTCGAGTTGTTTGAAGTTTTAGTGAGGAGTTTTTTCTAGTCATTGAAATTAACAAAATGGTTTTACTTCCATTGGTTTACTTCATGTGTGTAAGGTGATGCATGGTTTTTATTGAGGTATTTTTGAGTTATGGCCGGCATTAAAGCGACAGGGTTATGCTTGTAGCGCGTCTGCCCGGTTTTTAGTCAAATCTTGTTCTTTTTGTCTAGTTAGATTTGTTCGTTTTTATACTTTTTCTTTAATTTTTCGTTTTGGATTACGTGTTTTTGTGTTTTTTTGATTGGAGGACGAAAATATGGAATGTGTGTTGATTTTGGCTATATTTCATTTTAAGTTTTATAGGTGTATTCGATTTAAGTTTAAGTGTTTTTTTCATATCTATTTCTAAAAAACCCTTTCTCTTTTCAATTTCAAGTTTACATTTCTTCTAGTTTTATGTTAGGGGTTGATTTAATGTTTTTATTAGGGATTTAAATTTAACATGTAACCAATTTTGGGGTTTTGGATTTAAATTTAACATGTAAACAATTTTGGGGTTTTCTTTTTATCGATTTGAAGTTGAATTTGGGAGCTTTGAATATTGTGAGTGGATCCCTTGCCTGGGTTTCTGCCCGGATATAGGTCAGTGCAAAAGCGAAGGTGGACAGAAGCAAAGCAGGTAATGAAAATGTACATTTGTTTCTCACATTTTGACTCTACTTTGTTTGAAGATCCTTTGGGAATTTGGGGTTTTATGTTGTTACGGGGAGTGTGGTGTAGTCTTTTAATTGTTTATGTTTGATAACTTATCATTTTTATATCATACGTTCTTATTTATTCGCGGACATGCAGTAGTAGAAATAGCATGTTTATGGTCTGACTTATTGCCGGCCTTTCTCGTATAATTTCATTGCTTGAAAGAATAGTATGTTAACTATTTTTGTAATGTTTGGTAAGAACTGATTGGCGTTATTGTTGGAATTCGCCGAAAGTGTAGGGAAATGAACATGGGCAAAGATAAATAAAGTTTTTAAATACCCAAGTTGTGAGTCCTTTAGATCTTCTTGAATTACATTAATACATGTTTTAAAGCATAGTGATTTCTTATAAGGAACTTCTGTTTTGATTGCTTACTCTTTTGCAATGCGGAGAGGTAAGGCCCTTTGGAAACGAGGCGTTATCCAAGCATCATAGAAGTCGTCTCAAGCTGCTGTGAGGTTTTTGCTTTCACTAGGACAAATATTGGAACTAATCGGGATGTCTCGGAGGATCTGTTTGGTCAAACTTATTTCTCTGGTAAGATTCGAAACAAGAGTATTGGTATTTCCTTGCTTATTTCCTTGCTTAGGTGAATCCTAATAGAAATCCCGATGAACGGGGAGAAAATTGTTCGGTCTCTTTACCTATTTCTTCCGCGATTAGGTGGTTACGCAGAGTTCAAAGTCAATGCGGGAAGGGTTTGATGGTAACTCCTTGCTCATTTGATTTGCTAAATGGATATCCATTTACTTTTTGTTAAAACAATCTTCTTGTCCCGATGATTGTACGCGGCTTGCAGCTAATGACTATTTGTGTGTAAGTTGTTGCTTCGAATTCGATTTATGTTGACTACTTTGTATTAGCCTTCTTGTATTTCTAGGTTGTCATGGGACTTTTAGACTTGTAATAATTGTTAGTATTAGAGGCCACATTCTTTTAAGATGTGAGTTTATGATAGTTGGACTGTTTTCATTGTCTTTCGCTCATTGTACCTTAGGTTTTACAAAGAGTAAGGTCCTGAGATTGTTGGGGTTTATAATATGTCCTTTGTTAAGTTGTTGCTTCATGACTACAAATCTTGATTTGAAGTAGATCCCTGCTTGAAATTTTATTCTTACTACTTCCGTTGGATTGTCTGAGCCTTGATTCGTTTAGCGTGTTCTCTTACTAATTTTTACATTTGTTGTAAAACAAACTATTAGTGTCATTGAAGAGAATAAAGTTGAAAATAACACGTGCTACTAGTTCGGTGAAGCTTATGTATAGCGATTTGCTATTCATTAGCAATTTGTGTTTGTCTGCTGTGGGTTTCTCTATATTTTGACTTATGGTGTAAAATTTTCATTTAACTAAAAGTGTTGTATTGAAATTGTGCGCATCCTTAAAACTTAAGGATTAGCTTAGTTGAACTTCCGAGGGTTTGAAAGCTTTTCTTCTAGGTGCTTTCCCTTCTAAAAGTTTGAGTATGGTTTCTTCATCCAATAATATATACCATTTTTGTATCCAGGTTTTGCTAATTTTCTTTGCTTCTGAAGATTCAATGATGTATCTTAGCACTTCCATAACAAACAAACCTAACTTGAGAGTAAATGGAGCTTTAATATTAGTATCTTTTTGCTACCATAGTATGTCAAGATTAGATCCCGAACTAATTTGAGCTTTGAGGTTTGTCTTTGTTTTCTAAACATATGTTCATAAATAAGCATCTGCTGGAAGATATTGTGAGGTTACAGTGATTTTCTTTCCTTGTTGTTATGATTATTGTAGTAGGCCAAGTTTGTTTTACTTATGAATTGGGTAAAGCAGTTAGTAGTTCAATTGTAGTGGATGCAAAATAAAGTAAGTTTTAACAATATAACTAAGGTATCACATAAGTTGAGTGCCTTTGGTTTTTAGGAAAATAATCTTGAAATATATGTACTATCTTTGGCAAAAAAGTTGAAAATGTGATATAAATGAATAGGTATGGTTTTGAGCTATCCTTGTACACTTTAATTTAAGTAGGTTAATTATTATAGGGTTTTATGTCAATGGATCAAACGGCACTTGAGTGAATACAATGAAGACTTTGGAGTGATAATGTTATCTCAAACGGTGAATGTGGTTGATATATTAAGTGTAATGATCTCTCTAGATAGAAAAACAAGAGATTTGGAATCTTTGCTCTACAAGGTTAGAAGCTAGTAACTACGTTTACTCTTATCTTGTCATATTATTACCTAATATCCATGTTCTCTGGGTTTTGCTTACATGAACTTGTCTTTGGGGTGTTGGAAAGTGTGGTTTCCTATTAGTAATAAGTGGACTATAGAAATAAATTTATTCTGATAACTTGGGATCCATATTTTGTTGTTGTAGAATCATATAATCTTTGCCAATAATCGATATATTTCATTTTATAATGTTGGAAAAAAAAGGAATATAATCATTGAATTAATTTGGACAAGGATCGTACGGCGTTATAGTGTTGCAATATGATACTTATTGTTTATTGCTTACGAAGAACATGGATCAATCATTTCCTTAACAATGAGCCCTAGCCAAGTAAAGATTAGGACTCTGGCGGTGACGGCTTAAGCGAAGAGTGAAGATCCCTCCTCGAGACTCTCGGTGGCAGCGGTAACCCAGCTTAGCTAGGGTGAAGATCGACTCGGCAAGATCACGTATTCGGCCTTCTTGTCATCGTTGGCGATCCACCGGGGATGTCCCTGTGTATATGCTTATATATTGTGATAGGATATTTTTAATATATTTTGCAGGATATGTTGAATGTTAATGATGTTAGTTTTTTTACAAAGTGGAGACTACTTCATTCTTTTCATGATACCACCTACTGCCAGCTCGATTATGGAGGCTGGACTAGACTTTGAGCAATACTAATATTTGTAATGGCCCAAACACTTTGTAAGCGGTAGAATTAACCATGCGTGGAGCTTTTCAACAACTGGAACTAATCATTCAACCAACAAAAGATGGTGGATAAAAACCTTGACCAACAAATATGTCATGGCGATGAACCCATGAGCCATTTGAAAAGCAGTAGTGAAAGTTCTTATCAACGAACACTACACTTAAACTCTTGAGCAACTAGATTTAGTGGGAGAAACTCTCTTAAAATAAAGACACATATAGCGATTCTGACTTTTCACGAGATCAATAACTAAAATTGACAAGTTAAAGTCCTTTAGCGGGTAGTAGCGTTTTATAATTGGCTACCTCTACCAACAATATTTAAGTCTTGACAACGAGTCTTTTCACAGTTAAACTTCCGGCCAACAAAGTTATGCTCTCTAACAACATTAGTCGGTGAGATTCTTTGAAAGCCACGGCTCACTAAAAATTAAATTAACCGTTTGTAGTTGAAAGAGATTTATTCCAGACACTCCTAGTGGTACGGATCTTTATTAAAGCGATGCTCGACAATGGCCTATTACCGTTTGCTATGTCGGTTGCTCTGAGCTCCAACCACCCAAACGGCCTATGCACGGTGAATCGGCTAGTCGGTAAAGCCCAATTTTCTTTAGTGACTCTTTCCTTTTTTGGGAGACTAGGTTAAGCTTCTAATTTTGAATCTTATCGTGAGATGGCCAAGACCGACTTCGGATCTTAAGGTGCTATTGCATTCGGTGTAAATTTCTCTTTTCAAGATTGTTTAAGTCTTCTCTCGAGATGCGGGAAGGCAACTACAAGAAGTTTTCCAACATGAAAGAAAACGAAAAAAGCTTAGTCAATACATATTTAAAAAAAAAAAAAAAAATTTAAAACTAACGAGGGAAATGTATTTGCATGCAGAAAGATCAAGTGCGTTCAGAAGTGGGAGACACATTCTAGAGACTCCATTAGAAAGAATCATTGCCTTCTAGTAAACGACATTACACACATTTGCGAGTCGCAAAGAAAGCTAGAGGCATCTCCATTCCCTTGGAAAAAGTCTGAGAAGATGCTAGATATGATCCATAGAAGAACCAAACCCATGGAATCTCCTTAGCGAGAGATTGAATCATGGTTATCCTCTTGAGAAGATTCGGAGCTTGAGGTAAGGCGAGAGAAGAAGGTTGAATCTTTAGCTGAATTAATGGGCAGAAAGATTTACCCTTGCGAGCAGCAGTTTTGCCCTTACTTTTATCTGTACTCTGACTTCTTGCCAGCTCCAACCTTAAACTCGGTTAAAGATAAGAAAGGCAACAATATTGTTTTAAATGACAAAGGAATGTTTTCTTACTTCACCAGTCAGCGATCGAAGTATCGTCAGTACTCTCAACGGATTATCTTTGTAACTATTACCGATTTAGCGTCGAAAAGTTTCACAAACTAAATATAAAAAGAAAGTCACAAGGCAAGATTTGAAGAGAAACATACCTCTTTTGCCTTATCAGGCCATTTTAGATTCCCAAGGATGATATCTGCGAGACTGGGAAGAATATCTTGAGCCGCGATATAAGGGCCATTTAGAATCAAGGTACAACCCCACCACTTCTCATCTTTGGAGTGGCGAGGTAGTATTATTGCCGGGTGCCGGTCAATATCTTGCATGAGCAATTTATCCTCGGGGACATTATCCTTCTTTTCGGTGAATTTGGTGAGATTTAGCATTCCTCATCTTTATCCTTTGAATAATTTTCAAAAAAGTTCTCTCAAGTGTCTTCTCGTATTTATTTCCAAGTCGCGAAATCGAAGGTGTCTAACAGTAGTAGGGTATAAAGATCCTTTGCCAGTACCACGATTCGCGAACTCAAGCATTAGGCGAATGCAATCGCCGCTCGGTGTAAACGGCCCGAGAGAATTTTCATGGGCTAAGATTTCATAAAATAAAGGTATCTACTGGATGCATTGCAAAGGAATGGGAAGTCATGAGAAGTGACCTAAGCGAGACTATAATCTTTTTGATCATCACATTGATGATCGGAAAATAACACTAACGAGAAAGAATAGATGAAGATTCTTGATCGGGAATGGTTGATAGAGTGAAACCCTTCTCGAGCAACCCAGTGAACTTCCTCAAAGAAGCTTTATATACCACGACTAATGAAAGCCATTGTCGGTATGGGAATGGATGGGAAGTTGGAGATTAGGATCAGTGTTAGAAAAGGCAGAAGAAAGATTTGCGGGTATGGAAGCGCAAATTGCGGAAGAAGAGAATCAAGAGAAGTTGCGAGAGAGAAACTAAAGAATGGAAATGGAGAGGAAGAAACTATATATAGGAAAAAGATCCTCGAAAAAGCAGGAGGTCATTTAATGCGAGAAGAGACATGAACGGTCAGAATAAGCGGTTGAAAGACGTGTCAAGAAAAGACATTAATAATCAAAATCCCGGTGTAAAAGTACAAAGCTAAAGCAGATAAAGATAAGCGGTCGCGACAAATCAAAGAATCACTCTCATGATCCTCTTCCTTGGTGCTCCAGCCTGTTGGGGAGAGACGAGGACGACACTTCGTATATATCTCAAAGAAGCTTAGGAACTTAGCAAAAGAATAGAGGCAAATACGTGCTTTTCCAAGTACAGGTATTCTTGCTCGTTCCATCATGACAAAGACCAAAGATTACTACAACAACGATTTTCCTTAAGATCGCTCTTGACAATATTCAAGGAAAAAGAGGCAAGATGTAGGATCACAATATCCTTGCGCCTTACGGGGCTCGTAAGGATCGATAGCAGCGATGTCGCGAGGCGATCATGAGATAGTTAAAATAAGCGTGCCAATGAATAACGACAAGTAAAACATAAAAGACATGAAACACAGCGAGGTTGAGGAGTGTCGCGAGAATGAATGTTTGTGCATTTAAGACACTTCGCGGGACATTCCAGAAAATAAAGGATAGCATAGTATGCGTCCACTATGTATTACCCTATATAAAGGAATTTCATGAGTCTGTTGAAGGGGATCTTTTTGGGAATTGTTAAGCAAGTCAATAGGAGGAGAAAGTTTAAGAGTGCTTTAATTTCTAAGTGTAATTCTATTATCTGTGTAAACATTTCATGAACTCAATCGATAAATATTCTTGATCTTACATCTTTTCAATGAATTAATTAAGCAAAATTGAGTAAAAGGGGGTGTAGTGTGGGATTTCCACTCACTGAGGCGGGACAATCGAAAATTCGAAGACAAAGTCTATACGAATCTTAACACCGGTTATGCTCGAATATTAAGGGAAATCAAGGGTCGTGAAAACTTGGAATGGACATGGTCCAAAGGAAAGCCGCCTCCAAGATCTGAGAAGTCGAAGGATTATTGTGAATACCATTGCTTCAATGGGCATCAGACCGAAAAGTGCAAAAATTTGAAGATAATGATCCAAAAGCTCATCGACGCAGGAGATCTTAAGCGATACATAAGGAAGGAATAAACAAGACGAATCAAAGCAAAGCAAGCAAGTTCAACTGCCCAAGGAAATCGAACATTGAATACCATTTCATGTTCCGAGGCTATTGACCTTCGCTAAAGGCACAAATAGGAAAAAGGTTAAGAAAGCAATTCGAAGACTATTGTGGCTGTACAAGATCGATGGAGTAGAAGTAGATGAACCACGAACATTGGATGGGCGCACCATTGACTTTGAAGCTAACTATATAGAAGAGGATATGGAGGATCATAACGATCTTCTAGTCCTCACACTCCCAGTGGCATGGTGCAATATCAAGAAGATTCTTATCGGCGGCGGAAGCTCGGTCAATGTGTTATTCTACGACACTATCAAGCGAATGGAGCTTAATGACGAACAATTGATGTCTTCATACTATACCATCTACTGAGTTCAATGGGGCACCTACGAAGCCTTTGAGAGATATCGTTCTACAAGTAGATGCGGGACCGATGAAGATAAACACTCGATTGAGCGTAGTAGATGCACCCTCTCCTACAACGCCATCATCGGGCGAAGATGATTACACAAACTCAAAGGAGTTGCATCAACCTATAACCAATGCCTTAGATTCCCATCACCCGAAGGGGTAATAGAAATCAAGGAGACCAGGTTACCGCCCGAGAATGCCGAGACTCAAAAACCAGCTCAATAATGAGCTAGATGAGCAGCGAAAATAATGAAGGAAGCAAAACAAAGAAGCTGCCAAGGATAAAGCCATCGATCAATATCTCGAAGAAATTTCGGGGAAAAGTTTGATGCAAGGAGGTGACATCCTAAGCACGAAGAAAGCACCTCAACAGCTAAGGAGGCTAAAGGGCCTGCAAATAGCAATTAAAGAAACGCCCCCTCCTAGGGGAACAAAGCCTACATTCACGTCTTTGGAACCCGCCAAGGAGATTAACATAGGGAGGCGAAAGAAGACCCGAAGATTTTCAAGATAGGAACCTTAATGGACAAAGAAATGGGAGAAGGCCTAATAAAATTACTCATAGAATACGCGGATGTCTTCGTGTGGAAACTAGGAGATATGCTAGGAATTGATCCAAAGATAATTCGGCATGAGCTCCGTATAAAACCGAGCACAACACCATTCAGGCGGAAGGTGCGCAAGATAGCCCGGAGTACATCGAAAGAGCTCAAAGAAACTATTAGAAGCGGGATTCATCAAGGAAGTAAAATATCCCACATGGATTTCGAACATGGTCATCGTTCCAAAAACGAATGGAGGGGTAAGAATTCGCATCGACTTTACCAACCTCAACAAGGCATGTCCGAAGTATAGCTATTCGCTCCCCAGCATCAACCAACTAGTCGAAGCTGTTGAGGGATACGAAGAACTATCTTTCATTGGTGGATACTCCGGATACAACCATGTATTTTTGGCAAAAGAACATCAACAACATACAACATTCTACACCCCGCACGGCCTCTATTGTTACACAAGGATGCCCTTCGGGCTGAGAAATGCAGGGGCAACATACCAGAGGATGGTTGATGCAATCTTCAAACCATGGATCGGAAACACACTGTAAGTCTATGTTGATGATATGCTAGTCAAAAGCAAGCTGCACAAGGATCATCATCAAGATTTGAAAGACATTTTTGAAGCTATGAGGAATCACCACATGAAGGTGAATCCAGAAAAATGCACATTCGGTGTCACATCAGGAAAGTTCCTTGGATACCTAGTGACAAAAAGACGCATTGAAGTAGATCCCGCCAAGATCTAGGCCATCGTAGAAATTCCGTCACCAAGGAACTTGAAGGAAGTCCAAAATCTCAATGGATCCCTAGCAGCGCTGGGAAGATTCATCGCTAGATCATCGGATAGATGCAAACATTTCTTCAACATCCTCAAAAAAGGGAGCAAGTTCGAGTGGACGGCAGAGTGTGAAGAAGCTTTCCAAAAGATCAAAGATTATTTAGCCGAGATCCCAATCGTACAAAAGCCTGATCCCGATGAAGTACTGGCTCTTTACATAACATCCACAGAAGATAAAGTCAGCGCAGTGCTGGTCAAAACAAATGCGAAGATAGAACAACCCATCTACTACGTCAGCAAGACTCTCAACCCAGCAGAAAGGAATTACACGAAGATCAAACAACCTATCTTGGCATTAGTTTGGGCAACCCAAAAGTTGAGGACGTACTTCTTGACCCACTACATGCGTGTTCCATATAAAGCTCCATTGGAGGCTATTCTCAAAAGTGCTGAAAAGGTAGGAAGGATAGCAAAATGGAACACACACGTAGACCAGTTCAACATCATCCACGAAATCCAACATTCCCAAAAATCACAAGTCTTGGTAGATTTCCCAGTAGATCTACCTCTCGAAAACAACGATGAAGTAAGGGGCATGCCAGAAGCCGAAGACGGGAAGGAACCGGAGGATGTTCTCGAACCCTCAAACCAAAGACGATGGGAGATCTTCGTTGACGGATCAAAAAATAGGGAAGGCGCTGGCATAGGCATCGTAATCACCTCCCCCACCGGAGATAGGGTTGTGCATGCACTAAGGTTAAAATTCAGAGGGCACCCCAATAACATCGTGGAATATGAAGCATAAGTACACGCCCTCCATCTAATAATAGAGATGGGGCTGACGGAAGTTCGCCTCACAAGTGACTCATAGCTAGTCATACGACAAATAGGGCTAGAATACAACATCTACGATGAGACCCTGTCAGCATACATGGCTTTAGTCCATACGCTGGCATCCCAGATACCTAGTATCAAATTCCGGCATTTATGGAGAAATGAACTCAGGCATGCCGATGCCTTAGCATATATATCATCCATGTTGAAAGATGAAAGATTCAAGGCCATCAAAGTAACAAGGGTATACAAACCTTCGATCATCCCACAACATTTATTCGCTAAAAATCGTGAAGACTAAGAGAGGACATCGCTGACGATGACGTAGGGGAAGATATCGCCGAAGATTTTGTTGAAAATGACATTGTAGCAAAGGCGAAAGAAGATCAGGATTTTACCAAGGAAGAGGATTGAAGAGCTGAGATTCACCTCTACCTTAAAGATTGGAATTCTTTCCCCGAATCTGAAGCGTTCCAGGAAAATACAATCGAAGGCTGGGATGTATGACCTTCGTGATGGAATCTTGTACAAAAATTCTTCCTTGGGACATTTATTCTGATGCTTATCAAGACCAAGAGGACATTACATCTTGAAAGAAATCCATTATGGGGACGCAGGAAACCATAGTGGAATGAGGTCACTAGCAGATAAGGCAAAAATGCAAGGGTATTACTGGCCACAAATGATACGAGATGCGGCTAAGATGTCCAGGAGGTGCGAAGAATGCCAGCGGTTCGCTAAAAAGATCCACGCGCTCCTGCAACGAAGCTAAATTCTGTTGATATCCCGTGGCTATTCGCAAAATGGGGAATAAATATAGTTGTAACTTTCATCACGGGGTCAGGAAAAAGACGATTCTTAATTGTGGCCACAGACTACTTTAGCAAGTGGGTAGAAGCTAAGGCCCTAGCAAGGATCCACGACTCTGATGTATTCACTTTTATCTTCAAAAATATCATCTGCTGGTTTTGAATCCCTGCGGAAATTGTCTCTGACAACGACAAACAAGCTGGGGAAGAACATAGATATGCTCTTGATACCTTCAAAATTAGGAAGAATAAATCAACCCCATTTATCCTCAAAGAAACTGGACAAGCGAAGCCACAAACAAGACCATCGCGCTTGTCCTCAAAAAGCATCTAGATGAACATAAAGGGCGATGGTGGGAGAAGCTACACAACGTGTTATGGGCATACATGACAACCCGGAGGTCCGCCACCGGGGAATCACTATTCCTTATCACTTGCGGTCCGAGGTGATCATCCCTGAGAGATCACCATGCCAACCACAAAGACCGAAGCATGGGAGAAGAACCTTACGACAGACATGATGATGGAGAGGCTCGACGACCTGGAAGAAAGAAGGGAAACAGCGCTGCAAATATAAACTTAAGTAGCACATATTTAGGAAAAACTTAATAATGAAGGAAAAACTTGAGTAGCACAGATTCAAATAAAAAACTTAAGTAGCACAGATTCAAATAAACGATGATCTATTCCATAAAAGTTGATTACAAGGTTGGGGAAAGCACGCAAGAAAACAAAAATATATCAAAAAATGTCCCGAAGCCAAGTAATCAACAAAGATCAACTTTCTATAGCAAACAAGGAAATATACTTTCCTTTGGATAATTCAACTTGATCAACAGGGTTTTTTTTTCTGAGACGAAGGCACACTTCCACCCGAAGAGGGACCTGAAGAAAAAGTCAAGGGCTCAGGCATGGAGCGGCGCGTGTAGTTCTTCGTAATGCCATGATCTTTCAACATGCCCTGATCGATCCTAGTCATAGTTTTGTTGATCTCTTTGGCTAGCTGACAACGAGCCTTATAAGCAATCACTATATTCTTGAGCTCATCTTGCGACAACATAGAAGACAGATGTGCGACTTCTTTGGCCGCCTCCTTGTCCCGAGACCCAGCTAAGCCCTTATAATAAGTTGTCTGGCTTTCCTGCCAAACTAAGGAAGATTGAGCCTTGTCAATCTTTTCATTTGAAGAGAGAAGATGTCCCTAGAGATCAAGAAAACAAAAAAGATACAATAGTTAGCTAAGTTAAAATACGAAGATACCCACGACCAAATAATAATATACCTTCAATATTAGCCGAAGCTATTTCATATTCGTTAACTACGATTGTCCTGTGCTACGTCAAAGAAAGTCATAATCGTCCGACATTCTATTATAATCCGATCGAAGGGTTGTGAGAGCAAATTGGCACTCATCTAACACTACCAGCTTCATGGAGTCCAAATGACAAAGATGATTTACTTCGTTATTCATTTCTTTTATTCCTTTATTAAGCTTGTACATATTCACTTCAAGGCTCCTGTAAGACTTAACCAAACGAGCAACATCTGCTCGGGAAGCAGTTAGAGCATTGCTAAGGGCATGGTCCTCGGCCCTAGCATCATCTCTCTCTCGAACGAGCCGCTGTATATAATCCGTCACTTCCGGGTTATAAGAAGAGCGAGCTTGACGTAGCTCTTCTTCCAATTGTACTACCTTGGTCTCCAGACCAGAGGCATTCCCATGAGCCTCACGAAGATTATCACATACGGTGTTGTAGCTATTTTGCATATCAATCATTTGTGTTTTTCTCACCCGCCATTCAGCTACCAACTTGTTATGCTCGTCAGCTCGAGTGTTCCATTTAGTGGCTTCGTCCTTAATTTTCTGCACTAACTCTTTGATTCAAGAAACCTGCCGAGCCCTTTCTTTCCGAAGCCATATCAACTCTCGATCATCACTCACTGGAGATAGGGAGGGGGGACTCAGATAGCACACTAAGAAGACGAAAAGGAGATACGGAGAGGAAGATAGCAGAAGAAAACGAACCTTTAGAAGAAGCAGCTTCACTACGAACCTTCTCCAACTCGCTGCGAGCAAGAGCTAAGTCGAGACGAAGCTTCTCTTCTTCAGCACCCAGCTTCTCCTTCCCCTTTAGTCTATTCCTCAGCTCCAAGATTTCCTTATCCTTGTCAGAAATGGTAGCTTCGGCGGCGGTCAGTTCTTCTTCTCGATAACGAAGCTTAGCCTCAAGTTTGAGGGCCTTCGCCCTAAAGAATTGATACAGAGTATGGTTGCAATGCTCACTTCTCATCATCTGCATCAGGCAGATAAGACACTGCTGAGGAAAGCCGTACTGATACCAATCAGCGATGTCCATCATACCAGCAACATCAGATAGAGGATCGACCAGGAGGCTAGTAGAAGTGGCCTTCAAGTCCTTATCCCATACCTCTACAACTCTCTCCTCAGAAGTCAGCTGCATCATCCGACGGGTAAAGGCATCAGAATTCTTCTCACCAAGGATTATTGGAGAAGGGTTGGGCATGAACATTAGTTTCTTTTTCATTAACCAGTCAAGGATAACATCATCACCACCCTGCATCAAGGGTGTGGAAAGTCCCTCTGGAGATACCTCAAACAAGCCTCATCGTAACAACTTTCTTTCCAGTATCAACATTTTTCTAGGATTTGGATTTCTTCCTAGCCTCACCTCTGGTTGGCAAGTTCTTCTACATCCCCGCCCTCGGAACTTTCTTCCCCATTAACATAATTCTCACCAACGGTCTCACCTAGGACATCCCATTCATCGTTTGGGGAAACCAATGAAAAATCCGAAGCTAATCCCAAGGAAGCGTTCACATCAATTGGCCCACCAAAGTAGAATGGATTTTGCCGAGAAAAGAAAATTATGGGACAGACCCGGTGGGAGAGACGGCCGAGGATATACCTCTTCGTTCCTTTGATCTAAAGGAGGAGTAGACCCAAGCCCACCGGGGTCAACTTCTTTCTCAACAGGTTCGGTGCCACCAACGACAACTTCTTTCTCAACAGGTTCGCTGCCACTAGCGGCAACTTCTTTCGCAACAGGTTCGCTGCCACCAGCGACAACTTCTTTCTCAACCAGGGGAAATCTCCATTTCAATAGAGCCATCACCATTGTTCATACCATCCTCGTGATTATGAGGGAAGTATCAGTACGCTCTTCATCGTCGTTGACCTCTTCTTCTTCGAACTCTTAGTTCACAGGACTAGTAACTTCATCGGGTATTTCCGTCCCCACGGTAGCAGCGGTGGATGATTGAAGAGGTCCAAGATTTTTCTTTGTTACCCAGAGATATGATATAAAGTTAGCCAGAGGGTTATTCTCTCCCCACTTTAGGTAAAATCCCAAATTAAGAAGAGAAGGGGAAAGTATACAACCTAACAAGGAATCATACCTTAACAAGTTTGTGGTAATCTTTAAAGGAAGGGTAGCATCAAAACTCTCCTCCTCGTCCGCGTCAAGCAACGTCGAAGGCATATTCAAAATTCATACCCTCAAAATTTAACCGCCAAGGGTAGAAATCACCATAACGAGCTGGAGGAACCTCGTGAGGTTCTCAATCAGCTTGAGGACGCCATCCATGAGGACCAGGTACCCGACCATAAGCCCGGGGACCGATAACCTCTATGACGGTGGAATTCCACTCATAATCATGATCATGCTTGAGCTTTTCACGGCGAAGGAAAAAACTTCCTCTCGAGAAGAATTCTCAGTACTAGGGACATACTTCAACTTTGAATCACATATTTTGCTTAGAAGACGAACATCACCACGAGGAGCAGTGATTGTACGAAGACCGACACTCCACGGCTTGCGGTTCCTTTTATTAACATAATCTCTGAATCAATTATTGAAATTCTCAGGAGTATACCACTCCCGCTCAGCTTAGTTAGGAACGTAGCAAGTCATCATTGTTTCCCCTTTACTCCGAAGATAGCATTCCTTGGCCGATACGATACCGATACAAGATATTAACTACCTTGGGGTCAGCCAAGATAACATCAACGGGAATGGAAAGTGGAGGAGTGGAGAGGTGTTTATCTAGCAAATCAAGATATGTTTGCTCACAACGAGGAGCCAACCCAGAACAGGAAAGCACTCGTATAGCAGCTGCAAAATGACCGTATTAAATCTTCCTCCGGCAGGCCATCACATTGGCAGCTCCCGCTTATTGTAAATTCGAGTCTGTCTTCTTGAAACCAAAGTGAGTCTCTTCCTATTGCCTAATTTTGCTTCGGTATAACTTTTAGGTCGGTACAGAGATAATGTGTAGATTGGAAGGAGTAATAGTTGTAGCTATGCTGAAAAATTACCTGTCTCTTGATGATTCCATCAAGACAAGACTTTAGTTCTCTCGAAAAAGCAAGCTGCACTTGTGCGGGATACAATAATAGTTGTAAATCGCCCTCTGCAACAAAGCATTGAGCAAGTCCGTGGAAAGAACAACAACATCGCTACTGCATTTCTGAGTGATGATGGCATCAATGCTAAGTAAGTTCGTCGGCTCAGCAACCTCAGATGAAGAACCCAAACCGCCTGCACTAACTTCAACTGGTTTATCCACAACATGGAGGAGAAAATCAGCCTCTGCAGCATTGAGAGGTCCAACGATCACCTCTCCATGCACAACCCCATCTCGGCCTTTGCACGGCATCTTCCATGCCTTGTAATCGCACACCTACGAGTACAACCACATTCGAAGAAGCGGTAAAAGAGCTTTCTCCCACGTAAGATAGACATTCGGGTAAAAAAATAAATAAAATCCGCACATAAAATATTGACGCAAATTCTGTTACACCAAATGAATAATGGTTAAAGGAAATAAATGTCCGATGCGTAGCACATGCACAAATCTAGACACATAAAGCTCCCATGTTGAACGGTGAGGAAACCTTAGCTTACTATTGGCCGAAATAGGCATTTTTTGAGTTTTGTGAAACGAGCGTTTTGGCGAAGAACTTGCCAATGTATGATTGGTTTAAAAGGAATAGGAAAAAGATTAAAAAAAAAAAAAAAACCAAATTCAATTTGGAATTCATGGCATGACAATGTTTAGATGAGGACACTGGATACGTATACTTGATTTAAAAATTACAAACTCAAAAGGAAAACCAAATTACCGTGTTTGGATTTTATGGAAGTCCAAATTCAATTGGAAAATCGAGTTCTGCCATACAAGGACTCTTTTTCCAAATTAATATATAAAGGGGAATTTTTTTTCACATATTTGAACATATTTTTGTGAAAATAAAAGGAAAAAAATAAATAAAATCTGCATATATTTAATGTATTTTGCACTGCCACACCAAATCAAAATTACATCGCCACGGGCGGAGCGAAGCCCCGCACACACGAAATAAAAATGCATCGCCACTAGGCGAGGCGAAGCCCCCGTGCACACCAATGAACATGGGACGGGGCGAAGCCCCACGCACATTAAAAATGCATCGCCATGGGGGGGCGAAGCCCGCGCACGCCAAGTTGAAAGAAAAAAATTCTCGATCGTAGCACGGGCACAAATCTAGTATAGCCTTATGAGAAAGTAATAAAATATAACCTTCTTGTTTGGCTAAAAGCCTTTTGGTTCTGTACATAAAATGGGACTCTGATCGTAAGTAAATATAATCAGCTAGCTAGCTAGTGTTTTCATTTTCATAATATAATTTCTCTTCTCAAAAGCAAGTGAAAAGAGAATTATGTATTTGTAATATCTTGCTACTCCATCCAATGGTCTCCGTAATTGGACGAAATGAAAAGAGCCGGGGTTGTATGGTGATGCATAACATAGATGCAACAACAATGGCTCAAGATTCAAGTCTCTGGCAACGTTTGACATGGTTTTGTTCAATTTCCCCTATGAATATGTTTATAAGCATTTCAGTTTCCCATAACTAAGGTATTACAATTTCAAACTTGATTCTTATTTTCTTTGCTTCCTTTGCTTTGTACTACGTTTTGTAAAGCTATTCTTCGGAAAATCGTCAAAGAAATTTCTTGCAGTTAATGGAATTCTTTTTTATCCAAACAAATAGTAACAAACACCTTCAACTGAGGTGAAGCCCGCGCACGAACCAAAACAAAGAAGCAAAACACCTTCATAACTAAGCTTCACCATATAATATTCAAAAGAACCAAAACAAGAAGCAATGGTAATATATACTTCGCTAAACAAACAAAGGGAGAGGATTTGGAATCTATACATGACTAACAAAAAGGAGATGTTGCCTACTTTGCTAATTAGACTCAGGATGGTTGTGACTTGTGAGTAAAAAAAAAAGACATCCTGGAAAGATGAGCTAAATCAACAATAAAGTAGGCACCCACATCTTGAGGCTTTGTAATTCCTAGGTTATGTGCAAAAAACAAAAATTATTTAACGACCCATAATTCTGTCATGTTGCTGGCATTTGTGGAAAATGTGTTTTGCGACGAAGGTACCATTATCTGATTGAAGTGTTCTACCTGTACCTGCAAGATGATTAGAAGTGGCTGCACCATAAGAATTCATTTTACATAACCTGCAGGTGGAAAAGTCCATCTAATGTATTTACCAACTGGTTTAAATAATATGGGAGGTTGAATCTGAGACAGCTAGATTCAGTAGCTTAACTGAATGCACGATGCAAAACTGAATCAATTTTAAACTACTGCTAATGAAAAATTATTTCTTGGAGATCCAAATAAACCACAATATAAAAAGGTACGATGCAGTTGGATAGAGGAGGCTTCAATAGTTTTGAGTGATAATGATAGTAAGAGCCAATCAAAATTAAGATGGGGCTGAAGAGATAGTAAACCCTCATTCTGTACTGACCTTCCCAATGATGACAAATTACAGAACATTCTAAGAAGAGGTGATCCAATGATTTTACAAAATATTCAATCTAAGAAAAATCAAAACATTCTACTAGTTCTTTCCTATATCAACTACATCCCTACATTCAACTAACAACATTATTCCAGAACACACAAGTTACATGCTAAACTTGTAGATGTCAACAGTCTTTCTCATAGGAATATGCTGTAAAAATTTATAATCAACTAGGTTTTGTTCGCCTAATTGAGGCACAACACTTATTAGCCACCACATTATACAACAAGAGAAATCTCATGTCGAATGTGCACCTTAATCCTTATATCAGTCTAAGAAAGGAAATCAAAGTCATGGGAATTCCATATTTCTAATGCCTAAATCACCTGCCTCAAATTTTATCCGAACAAATAGCATGCATTTTAGGCTGACCTTCTCTATTTTCCCTCAACAACTTTCACCATGGTTTATCAATAGGTTGAAGTACGCCTTCAGGGATTCGGTAAATTAGAATCAAAAGATCAACCCTGACTATAAAGTGAGGAAGGCGGATGGTAAAGTTACTGAACACTTACAGTGAGGAAGGCGGATGGTAAAGTTACTGAACACTTGGATTGAGTAGTGAAGCATGAAATCCTGCGGATTTCTCATTCTGTGATGAGCCTCCTTCAATACTTAGAAAACTTCACTGCTGCCCTTATTTCTACACACGAACAAAAAACCACTTACGTTTGGACATCCCTGATTTTTATTAATTCCAAAAAAAAAAAAAAAAGTGAAATGAGGAGTAATTCAGGACAGAATTCGATTCATGGTAGTTATGAGTAAAAAGAACAGCCAGCTGGAAAGATGAGATAAATCAACAATATCTTTCAAGATGTGAACAGAAAACCAGGGAGGTGATTAGACAGTGGTGTAAACTCTATTTTGACATTGTTTAGGTGGTCTTAGTTTGTTTTGAGCACTTTTCTCTTTTCTTTCTTTTATGTTCTTGGCTAGGGTGGCATAATTCTTGTATAACCTCTCTTTTTTGATCAGTATATATCTTTTCTTTACCGATCCAAAAAAAAAAAAATCTTCAAGTATAAAGGAACGAGAAAGGTCACTGCCGGAGGAATTAAAAAACATAAATCAATTGATGAACTAGCCCATTCATTTGCACGGGCATACAAGGACCTTGTATATAGTTATATTACTAATTGGAAAAGATCTAATTTTAGTTTTAGGAGAGATAGAATAGCATGTGTATTTGTTAGCTTAAATCAATATAAAAAGAACTCATAAATTAGGCACGATATTTATTCTTTCTGCCGATAGCTAGGGTTTGGTGCATTAAAAATCATAAACCCTTAATGTATCATAAATAACATAAGATTTAGATTTGACTCCACATTCAATATGCACAAACACATAGTAATAACGTAAGTATGTTGGTCTGATTTTTTTATTGGTGGTGGTAAAATTTTGTGTTCTAACTATTACAATTTTTGTGGTTGTATTTTCTATTAAATATTTAATTTTTGTTATATATGTGGTTAAAGATTGTACTGTTGATGGTAAATGCAAATATATAGAAGTTGTTGTTAAATACTTGATATATGGTGGATGTAGAAAACATGATTATCTGTCGAAAACGCCAACAGTATGTCTCTAGGGATCGACTCTTTCATGTCTGAAGCCACCAAAAGATCCTCATTCATATCATACTCTTCTGGGCCAAGTGCATCGCTTAACTTTCTCAAAAATCATTCCATGAATCATTATTTTTTGAATCAACCATAGCACACGCCAGCGGATAGATTTGTTCATTATCATCATACCCTATGGCCGACAATGAGATTCATTTGCGTTCTTGTAACAATCGTACCATCAACAAAAAAGGCAGGTCTGCAACAAACTTTGAATCCTCGTAAACTTTCTCCAAAAGCAAACAAGTAATATAGAAAATGAAATGATCACTTTCATTAGTTTTAATTTCGGTAACAGTTCCCTCGTAGACATCTTAGATTCTTCTAGTCGGTAGTTGTCTTAGATTCTTTCTAGTTGGCAGGTTTGCTCACGAGGGAACTGTTACCAAAATTAAAACTGATGAAAATGATCATTTTCTATATTAAGGATTCAATTCAAAGGTTGTTGCAGACCTACCTTTTCTGTTGATAGTACAGCTCTTATAGGAGAACGCAAAGGAGTCACATTGTCGGCCATAGGGTATGATGCTAATAAACAAATCTATCCATTGGCGTTTGCTATTGTTGATTCAGAGAATAATGATTCATGGGAATGGTTTTTGAAAAAGTTATGAGGTGCGCTTGGCCCAGAAGAGTATGCTATGAATGCAGATCTTGTGGTGGCTTCAGGCAGGAAAGAGTCGATCCCTAGAGGCATACTGTTGGCGGTTCCGGCTGCTATTCATGTTTTTTGCATCCACCATATATCAGGTATTTAACAACTACTAGATATTTGCATTTACCATCAGACTTGGTAACAGTAAAACAATCTTTAATAACAAATCCACCCACAAAAATTGTAATACTTAGAACACAAAATTTTACCACTACCAATAAAAAAATCAGATCAACATAGTTACGTTATTACTTTGGGTTTGTGAATAATGAATGCAGAGTTAAATCTAAATCTTATGTTATTTCTGATACAACAAGAGTTTATGATTTTAATTCAACAAACCCTAACTACCGGGTGAAGAAAGAATAAATGTTGTGCCTAATTTATTAGTTCTTTCTATACTAATTCAACGTAACAAATATACATGGTATTTCTTTCTCAAAAAATTATAATAAAATCTTTTCCTATTAGTAATATAACTTGTATTAGTTAACTTTCTAACCCAATCCTAATTAGGTTTATATGTATGTATACAACAAGAATCTATTAATAGATTCAATTTTTATTTACTTCTTTATTATAACTAAAATTTTGCATATTTCTGAAAAATTGACAAAATGAAAAATAATAATAAGCGGACAAAATAAAAGAATATAATTAAGGCAGAAATATAAGAGTCCTGAATTTTGAGATAAAACTAAGTAATGAGAATAGAAATGAATGACTGTAGTTAGTTAGTACAATTATCTAATATATACTTTCATAGTAATATCCAATTCCAAAGACCTTTTCATAGTAATATCCATCAAGGATATTTAAATAACTCATTATCTATACATTCCAAGGGGTCAAACAACAAATGACTTGGTTTATTACTTGCTTTACTAACTAGCATCTACATTCTTACATATTCAATCACCCATCAAAGATGTTTCCAAATGGTTAACTGATGTTTTTCTACAAAGCCATACAAATTTCACTAGGACATTTTCATAAATAGTCAAATAGCAAAATCTTTCTATTATGATTTTTTGTTTTATACTTTTTATGATTTTTCATGGAGGTCCCCAGTGATTCCTTTCTAATGGTGAATCATGGATACCCAATGTTTTTCGTCTTAATGTAAAACCATATTGCACTAAATATTTTACAATATATATAAGAAAATTGACATTCTATGATTCTTAGATCATTCTATGGTTAACAATAATTTAAAACTTCATCTTCGAAATCACTAGGCTACAATTACGAAAACAAACTATACAGAAGTGATTCTCAACTAAAGAAACACTTACACATCTTCACAAGCCCAAGACGTTCCTGGATGACCACACCAGGGATTGCGAGGACTGGTCGCATATTCTGATCTTTCAACATTTGCATCTTGGAAAACCCTGGTAAGAAACAAGTAGTTAATGAGTATAAGCTGCAGGCATCTGATCAAGAAAACATTTTATGAGCCCATTTCTACCTGACATATGGAGAGAAAATAACTTCCAACCCAGGGTGGTTTACAAGCTTCATACGAATACCTAACCTATCTTTCAGTTGCCAAATGATTGCGTCAAATATTCATTACAAGAAAAACTAAAACATTTTATGCATCCTTAATTTACAACTTATAGAACAAAGATAAATTTACTAGGTCCTTACTATATCAACTACATTTTGTTTGCCAAACTGAGGAACAACACTCATTAGCCACGTTATACAACCAGTCAAATCCCATGTCAAAAGTGTATCTTGTCATATCATATTTTCTACCATCTACCACATTCAAAAAGTTTCATCTGATTCTTAGACAAACATAATGACACAGAACTCACCCATACCAGTCACAAAATTGAATTCTCCATAGCCTTTTTTATTTTGGAATGAAGTCTCAACTTGTTCTTTTTATAACAAGCTTGGTAAAGGGGCGACATGAAATGGTAGAGGGGCGCACACCTAATAAGACAAAAAGGTCATTACAAGTAATTTTCAAGTGTCCCTTATCAAATAGAATCTGGAAATGACTAATTAGCCCTTATTGTTGATAATCAAGATTAGTAATGATAATCAAGATTAGTGTTGATAATCAAGATTAATGTTGATAATTAATTTTCACTTATCATATGATTCATAACTCTAAAATAGGTTATTAAAAAAAAAATTAGAGAAGAAAAAAGAAACTTTTGTGATATTTGTGAAGGTCAATTCTCAACCAATTGAAAAAATTAACCAACAAAGTGAAGAACCCAAAGATTGAAAATGACTATGTATACTTCTAAAGTACGTAACAAATCAAATTTTTTAAAATTTCAGAAGAACATACAGGTTGGAATTGAGCTCGTTACCAACCGTAACTATATATTACGGTTCGTAATGTATCAATTACTAACCGTAACTGGTTCAATTTTGGGAAAACCCAAAATTTCAGAAGAACATACGGTTGGAATGGAGCTCGTTACCAACCGTAACTACATGTTGGGGGAAAACCCAGAAAAAAAACCAGTTACGGTTGGTATAATTTGTTCACTTACGCGAACCGTAGTGGAACTTACGGTTGGTAACTAATGATTATAAACCAACCAGCGTAACTAACCTACGTTGGTAACTAATGAATCGAAACCAATAGTAACTAACCTACTGTTGGTAAGTCATCTTAACTTTTGAACCGTACATAACTATTTGATAAGTTGTTAACATTCAGGATGATTTCTGGTTGGTTAGTTTAATTGAGTTTCAAACCGTAACTCACTACGGTTGATAAATATGATCCAAATAAAAACCGTGAATCTGAACATATTCTCAAAACTAAGAACTTACGGTTGGTATTTTAGTTTAAACCAACCGTAACATCAACAATCTACAGTTGCAGTTTCGTATTTGAGTTATTACCAACCGTAACTAGTATAAACCCAGAAATTTCAATTTCAATTTTCATACAAAACCCTAATTTTTGATACAAAATTAACTTAAATCCAACACGATAAACTAAACCCTAACCGGGTTTTTCCAAACATTTTTCAAATCGCCGATTAATCAAGACGATGAAATTTTCGGTTTTAATGGAGGTTAGGGTTGATGGAGGAGAAGAGAAGATGAAGAAGAAGATGAAAAAAATCGATTTGATTTTTTTTTATTCATTAGGTTTAAAAAAAAAATTGATTTGATTTTGGTTGATTTAAGGTGAAAGGGTAATCTAGTCAATCTACACCCCCTATAGGACACCCCCTAACCAATAAGAGGGACATTGCTATCACACTTGCCGCCCCTCTACCATTTCTTGCCGCCCCTATACCAAGATTGTTGTCTTATAAGCCTCTTTCAAGGTAACTGCTTTGACAAAAATATGAAAAATCAGGACAAGTATTTTAGATCCACGGTTATTCTTTATTCTGCTCTACGAGTCTTTAAGTATAGCTCACGAAAAGCAACAAGAGTTTTAGACTTACATGAAGTCGAAGAAATTGATGATCACAAAGTTTCACATTAGCATTACGAAACTCACCATTTGGCAACATATTTGAAGGGTTACAACCCCATGATATGTGCTTCATCATCTCCATCTTTTCCATCTCTTTTCAGGGGCCTCCAAGCTGAATTTAATAAATATGAAATCAGTACATTAAAATCATTATAAAAATTGGTTTTAAAGAAGATCAACCGTGACTAGTCTACAACTTGGGAATCAAAGGGGTTGTCTTACCTGGAGGTAGACAGATGGTTCTAAAGAAGATCAACCCATCGATGAGTGAAGCATAAGTGAAATGAAGATAGCTAATCGCTTACGCTTGAGAGGGGAAATCATTATGCTTAGTGTTTTGCTGTTGTTGTTGATCAGCGACATCACATCAGATGCCATGATTTTTGTGGCGGCTGGCGAATAACAAAAGAAGAGATGGAGGAAAAAGGCAGAGTAGTAACAAGCCCTAACACGGACACGGGGTATAAATAGTTAGGGTAAATTGACATAAAGAAGTGATAAAGTTAATTACACTTGGGTTACATCAGCTGTCCATATAATTCATGGATGGTTCCATGGACATATTTCCGGCTACACTGACAAATTTTCGCAGATTACATCGCGAATCACAATGACATGTTCATGGTAGCGCTGCTGATCTTTAGTTCGTGGTGTAGATTCAAAGTCACAGTGGGAGATCACAGCTATACATGTCTCTAGGCAGATTTTGGATTTGGATTATAGTAGATTATAAGTTCTTGGTTGAAGAGTGAAGCAATCCATATACTGCGTAGCTAACCTCACTAATTACACTCCATTGTTTTTTCAGTGATCTTTCGTGAGCTCCTTGTAGCAAACCACGGTACCTGTATGATAGGCCAATGACACTCACATCAAACAAATTTACAAAGTCTACCTAATCCATCTCTATCATTCCAAGGAAAAATAGAACTTTTTAATACATCTTATCTTATTAGCATCTACCAAATCCGATATGAAACTCACCACCTACTGAGAGGACATTGAGTTTTCTTAGCTTCTTTCATTGCGCCTGTGTATCGCATTTGATAAATATGAATCAGTACATAGAAAAAAATATATAAAAAAAAGGATCAAGCCTGATGATTACAACTAGGGAACGAAAGGGTTAGTAAGTGATGTTAAAAAGAAACCACTATACTAAACTGACCTAAAAAGAAGGAAGTAGATCGTAAAATTACTGAACACTTGCGTTGTGGGGTGAATGCTGATTCTGTTATGTGCACTGTTCAAGCTTTTAAGATCGATTACCACCAACTTTATTTTTATCAAAATTTAAAACAAAATCAGATGAATCTTTGAGTGAGAAAAAGAACAAAAAAAACAATCGATTTTACTTAATTCAATTTTTTTAAAAGAATAATAAATACTTGAAAAAAGAAAAATTAAAAAAAAAAGAAGATTAAACCTTATTACAACTAGGGACTCAGAGGGTAACCTAAACTTACCGTCAAAGAAGAAACTAGATGGTAGGTTACTAAACACTTGCATTGGAGAGAAGAAGGATTAAGTTCGGTAAAATGCTGATTCTGTGATCGGCACTTCTCAAGCTTTTCAGATCCTTTGCCTCTAACATTATTTCTATATAATTAAAAACAAAATCAGATGAATATTTGAATGAGAAAAAAGAAAAAGAAAAAAGACGGATTTTAATGAAATCCGAAACAAAAAACAAAAATTGTAATGTAGGGGTAATCACTAACGTTTGAGAGGAGAAATCATTACGCCAATGTAGGGGCTAAATACCGCATACCGACAAACCACACGAAGCAACTGAATTACTAAGGAGCGAAGATGATTCGCACGTAGCATATCTCAAATGACGGAATCGGTGAGGTCACAAAGTCAGTAAAGTGTGAGATCGAGAGTTGTGCGAAGACTAATAGCAAGCGCGAAAAACACAATGTAAACGCTCGAAGACATCGCACGGTAGATCCGAAAATAGGGGGCTTTATTAGTTGTCCTCCACTATGTAAAATCTCTATATATAGGACCAGTCACCCATGTGTGATAGGGGGATCTTTTGGAGAGTTGAGATAAGAACTTAGAGAGAGAAAGTTATTTGCTTCCCAAATTAGTGTTTTATCTTCTTAGTATTGTTTTCTATACTTAATAAAAATCTATTTAAGTGTTCTTCACAATCATTTCATAATTTACTATATAGATCGTTTAAGGGGTATATTAGTAGGATTTTCTACTACTACAAATGAGTGATTTGTTGCTGTTGTTGTTGATCATCAACATCCGATGCCATGATTTTTGTGGCGGTTTTGAGATGGAAACAAAAGAAGAGACGGAGGAATGAAACTAAGAAAAGAACCATGAAATGAGAGTAAGAAGCCCTAACTCAGAAGCTTATATAGTTAGGGTAAATAGACATAGATAACTGATTACACTTGGCTTACATCACTTGTGTATAAATATGTTGGACCATTTCTTGCACAATTTGTAGATTTTGATGGTTTCAAAGTCATAGTTTGGGTTACAATGACAAATTAGGATATAAAATTTATATTTAGTGTATATGGATTATTCACGAGGCAAATCTTGAAAGAATTCTCAAGATTTGCATTCTTGAATCTGATGCATTCACGAGGTTCATTTATTGAACATTCGTTTATCGAGGTTGGACTAGAGGTGCCATCACGAGCACAATCCACCACAACACGCTAAAATTTGAGCACAACCCAGCCCAGCACGTGACTTAGCCAAGCACGGCACAACACGTTAGTTAAATAGGACGTGCTGGGTTTGACTAATTGGCATAGTAGCACAACACAGCACGCGGCACGGATAAGCACGTGGCCCAGCCTCAAAGACAACACTAAGAGAGCACGTCATAACATGTACAAATACACCATATAACAAGGCATAATACATCACATTTTTTGTATATTTCACAAAAGAGTCACTATTTTAGCTAGTTTTTAACATTTTATGTTGGCTTATTTTATAACAACACATATAATACCTTAATATTTGGAAAATGTACTTCAATATCGTTGTTATAATGTCGTCACCTATATATAACTAGAACATTAATTTTCATGACAATAATCCAATTTTATATTTGATGATTTATTTCTTTTATTGAATAAACTTTTTAATTTTACTTCAAATAATTTCAAATGATATGTTGTCTAATTAAATTCTTGTGATAATGTCCGGACTTAATGTATACATTAAGTGATTTCAAATTGTTTATAAGACGTGTGCCAAGACGGCACAACACGACACGTTTATTCGTGTGTTGCGTGCTGGGTCGCGGCTTAGCTTTTGACTAGTAAAGCACAGCTCGGCACAACACGTTTAAATCGTTGGCACAAGAAAGACGACACATGGCACGTGAAGCACGCGACTTCGTGTGCCGGGCTGTGCCGGGCGGCACGTTTTACACCTCTAGGTTGGACCGTAGAAAACTACTATCAGCTAGTGTATTATTATTTTCATAGTTTAATTTCTCGTTTCATAAGTACGTGACCATTTAATTGGAGATGAATATGTACTTCAATTCTGGTCTTAGCTTATAATTAGTGCAAACAAAAGATGAATACATATAATTAGTGCTAATAATGCACCTAAACAAACGACATGCAACACTTGGATAACTCAAGATAAATTAAAATGCAAGGAAAATAGCTAGAGAAGAACATCAAGGAAACCTTTTCCTGTTCATTGTTTATAAAGATTGATTAAAATCAAATGCTTGCGTAAACATACGGATGCATATATACTAGACCCCATAATTCAGTTGCGCACATAGAGATATAAATGAAACTACAAGGAGAAAGACAGAGAGACTACCTGCTACTTGTGCATCAAATTAATCAATTCTTCTACATCAGATGGATCTCCTCGCTGCTCGTCTCTTTGAATAAAATCAACATATAATTTCTTAAGAGAGGAAATGGTTTTGAGATCATAGGTTAAAGACTCCTTCACTTGTGGGCACTTCCAAATGAGTAGTTTCTGAAGAGAAGTCCATCCTCGTATATCTGGAAAAATCTTGAAAACTGGGCAGTCAAGGAAATCCAATTTCTGTAGAGAGCCACTGCAGATATCAGGGCCAATCAGAGTAACCTTATTATTGTTCTCATGATTATTTATTCGAAAGCCTTGAAACTGATTGCACTCTTTAACTTGTAGAAGTTGAAGATTACAATTGTTCTGGAGTATGCTTATTGGGAAGTATACAAGGCCATCTATATTCTTCAAATATAGCTGTGTGAGAGATGCCTGTCTACTGCCAACTGAGCATACTAACTTGTGGTCGACCTCTCTCTAATTCTAAGTATGTCACAGAAGTAAACGTAGAGATTTCTTTTAGACTTTTGCAGCCACTAATCCACATCTCCTGAAGACAAGATGGATATGAACAACACAATTCTTCTAGATGGAACATATCAGTAAGTTTGAGTTGAATTAAGGAAGGAAATCCGACAATATCTAAACTCTTCAAAGACATTCCTTCAAGAATAAGAGTCCTGAGACGTTGGAGATGACCAATAGCTGGAAGTTGTTTAATCCTTTTGCAGTTGTCAAATTTCAACCATACCAAGTTTGGAAGACCAGATGGAACACACATCCACGTTGGAAGATCCCGCCCCATGAAGTTATCAATACATAGAGTTCTCAAACCAGAGGAAGGTTGAGAGCTTCAAAAACTTGAAGATGATTACACGACTTTTGATCCCAACTCATCATGCCTGACTCTTCTCCCATTTCACCCCAATGTAGATACAAGTCACGGAGATTATATTTTCCTCTCAGATTTGATCTCTCAGCATCTATTGGGTCTTTCACATTCTGAAGATTTATAATACCGAGCTCCACAAGAAAGTTCAGGTTTCCTAACTCATTAATACCTTCTGGTTCATTTTTAAGTTTTTCCGGCACCGAGTAAATCAATATTTCAAGAAAAACTAGTTTTCCAACACAAGATAGGGGTTTACTCAGCTGAAGGTTATAAAATCTTCTAAGTTTTGTCCAAATTTTTACATAATTGGGAACCTCGCAATGAAAAAGATTCACGTACTCAATATTGTTGAGGTTAATACAAGAATCTGGTAATACTCTGATCTGAGTGACATCTAAGTTTAGGTATCTTAACTGAGTTAAAGCTCCAAAATCATCGGGTAATTCTTCAAGTAATGGACAGTTTTTGAAATCAAATATCCTCAATCTTGCAAGACCTCTCACAGACTCTGGTAAGGCTTTTAAATTTTTTGCAGCTACTGACATCTAATGTTTCCAAATTGGAAAGGTGACAACAGAAACAGGTAATTCTTCGATCGGATTGAATGACAAATTTAGAAATCTTAGATTTTTCAAACCAGAGATTGAGTCGGGAACGACAACTAGTTCGCAATTGTTGAGATCCAACGTTTGCAAATTACAAAGACTTGTGACGGATTCAGGTAGTTGAACCATATCCGTCCACGAGACTTCAAGATATCTTAATTTTTGTGAAGATTGAATGTTTGAAAGGAGAATTTGAATTTGAACACCGCCTACATTATTTATTACCAACGTCTCCAGATTATAAAGATTATTAATAGATTGATCCTTCTCTACTTCCTAAGATCAAGACAGGTAAGGTGGAGGTACCTTAAATATTTTAGCTTAACACTCAAAGAACGCCACTTTGGTTTTGGATAAGGATTTGGCACACGACCAACATGTAAGATATGCAAGTGATTAATTTTTGAGAATACAGATGGATCCAGCTTTGAACCTCCAGGGATAAAAAGTGTCCGCAACTTCTTCACATTACTTAAGCTTTTCAGAAGTGTTGATGACGAATCTAAATCATCAGCCAATATTAACTGTAACCGACGTATTTGAAAAGTATTATTCAACTCACTCACCTTGAGAGACGCCAATTCATGATCCCCAACAACAGCTTGTGCAAGATCATGGACAAGATCATGCATCCTGCAGGTCCTTATGTCATTCAATAAACTCTTCTGCTCCGCATCCAAAAACGAACTCCATACCAGATTCTCAAAGTATTCATCTGCAATATCCTCGATCAATTTTCCGTTCCCCACATTACAGGTGTCCAAAAATCCTTCTGCTATCCACAACTGAAGCAGTGTTACTCTATTTATCTCCCAACCTTTGGGAAATATACAGCAGTAGGAGAAACATTGTTTCAACTGGGACGACAAGTTATCATAGCTCAATTTTAGTATCGGTATGATCGTACTTTGACTATCTGCTTTATTCCAATTATCATTTTGTAGAATAGACAACCAATTGACTTCTTCATTTCTTGAGCGCATTAGACCTCCGAGGAATTTTGCTGCAAGTGGTATACCGCTGCATTTTTTTTCCTATATCTCGTCCTATCCTTGTCATGTTTGTTGTCTTTACCGCTCCACCAGGAGAAAATGCTCTCTTTTCAATGATATACCAACATACGTCGTCTTCTAATTTTTCCAATTTGTAAGGAGGAATACTCCCCTTAACAACATCTGCAACCTGAGATTTCCGAGTAGTGATTAATATTTTACTCCCTTGAGCTCCAACAATTAACGGAGCATAGAGTCTCTCCCATTGATCACCCTTGTCGTTCCATAAATCGTCAAGTACTAGCAAATATCTCTTCTCATTTAGTTGTTCTTGGACTTTACTTTCAAGTACATCGAAGCTTGATGGAGTGTCAAATTTTTTCTAGTCGAGGACTCCATAATTTTTGTTAAGATCTTTCCACATCAAAATACTCAGATACATGGACCCACATTTTTAGCTCAAAATGTTTATCCAGCAATTCATCTTTGTAGACGACCTGCGCTAGAGTTGTTTTACCAAGTCCCCCCCATCCCCATTATGGAAACGACGGATACCTTCTCAGGTGATGATGACGTTGATGGAATTACCTTTGTCAGCAAATCAATAATTCTTTTCTTATCATCCTCCCGTCCTATAATGTCTGATTCATTTATTGAGGATGCAGTTTGTCGGCTTTGTTGCTCACTACTTTTACCAGGAAGAAAAGGTGTGGTTTGCAACTGAAACCTACTCATATCTTTGGTAATTCCGTCTAACCTCTGATTGATTTGTTTGATTTTCCTGGCCATCCTGAAACGAAATGCAAGTGGATTGGCAGATGAAACGAAATCGCTAGCCTTATACTTGAAGCTGTTCCCCCTTAAGGACTGACGCGTGGTTTCATAGGAGAACTCATTCATCACATCATTCGCATCGTAAGCAACGTCTTTAAGCCTCCTCAACCAAAGACCTACAGCTGCATCATTCAGTTGTTTCGTCTCAGCATCCGCTATTACAAGAAGAATCATCTCTAAGGTGTCTTGAAGGCTTTTGAGCTCGTCTTTTACACCCCAAGCGAGACTGATCTCTTGGGAAACAACAGGGACTAATTTCTTTAATATTTCTGTGACACCGTTAACAAGAATTCGTTCGACGCCCATTATGTAGAAAGCACTTGATAATGAAAAAAAGATTAAGAGATCAAGAGAAGTTACGATACTTCAAACTTATTTCACTTGTAAACCAAACAATTAAGACTAATCTCAATAAAAGATGAAACTTTGAATAATTCAAGAAGCTAGCTAATGAGGTATTTTGAGTGTTCAGTTTTGTTTTCTAGTATCCCAGTTGCAACTAAAATATTAGCCATTACGTAATACGTGGTCTTTCGCTTGGCTAGTTGTTCATAATTAATGTGTATTAGGTAGATGGCGTGTCTTATTACGTCCCTTGCTGCATTTTAATGGTCGATGGCTCTCCAAAATATAATTAAGCAGCAAAGACATATCACCTACTCACTCTATTGGAGTCCTAGACATATTGGCCATTCATCAATTGATTGGCTATAATGGTAGGTGGGAAATTGGTTCAAGCTGTGCATTAACGCGTAAAACAAATATATTCTCAGATATACTTAACCACCCACTTATCTTGTCCTCTTAGAGGAATAATGAGGCTTCAATTGTTTTGGGTGATAATGAGTCATTATTAATGATAGTAAGAAGGGAACATTATTTAAATACCCCTAGAATATAAGGCCTTCACAAATACACCTGTCTATTTTTTTAATACCCCTAAGTGGTATTTTTTAAGTGGATAATGAAAATGAACTAGATTTTTTTGATAATGAAAATGAACTAAAAGATGTTCTTGACGCGTGAAAACGTTAACCCAACCTCCTACGGAGGTTGAAGTGACTTAATATAATTTTAGATGTGCCAAAAATTATACCCTAAAAACTTAAAAGATACCCTTTAGGGGTATTTGTGAAATCCTTAAGGGTATTTGTGAAGACCCTTGAAAAGGAGGGGTATTTTTTCAATTTCCACTAGTAAGAAGCCGGTCCAAATTATAGCATTTAGTTGGCGTGACACAGTCCCCATAAAGAGCCGTTCCCGTATACTTTGCTGGGAAGTGGGAATATAGAACCAACTGCACTATGACTATGAGGATTCATAAGTATCCTCCATACAGTTTTAGCAAGGAAATCCAAAAAAAGAATTCCAAATTTATAATGCCTACACCACCTGCCTCTATAGGCAGATAAATTTTATCCAAAGAAATGGCATGCATAATAGGCTGACCATTCTATTTACACCACATTCAAAAAGTTTCATCTAATTATTAGACAAACAGAATGATATAAAACTCACTGGCAGTCACGAAATTTGATTCTTCGTAGTCTTATTATATACAGTGTGTTGCATGTTGCATCCATTAAACACGACAGCAACTTGAAAAGGAGGAGAACAACATTAATAAAGTGGTGAATGTAATAGTGCAATCGAGAAAACTACTGTTGCACTGACATACTGCTTAATCTATATATAATTAATGATGAGCAGTTTGTCATAATCACGTATTCTTTTGTACTAATTCAACTGAACGAAAGATGAGGTCATAGCAATTATGCAAACCACCATGTGATAAGCCATATATGGCAACAAAAGCAGCGCACTCTTGGCTGCTATAATTGTTATATTCCTATATTCTCAACCAGGGTGTCTATATATGAGAACTTTTTTTTTAGCAAATCTCATATATAGCTGCGTATTTGGTTGGACGCTATTATAAGCAGCGTGTACATCTGGACGTTTATTTAAGTAACATTTGATACCTAGACGCTATTAATACTTCTGTTTTTACCGGATGGTGTTGAAGTTTGCATCTGATAAAACGCATTGAACAAATGTGTCCACCAGCAAACGTAATTATTATTCACTTTTGTATCAGCAAACGGTGTTGAAGTTTGCGTTTCACTAAAGTTGATAGTGAAACGTGGTTATTAAGGGAAAAATACGGTTTAGTCCAAAATTCCATCTAAATATACTATTTAGTCCTAACCCATTCAACTAGGTACAAATTAGTCATTTTTATGGAAAGTACACAAATAACCTTTTGGTTTACAATTTAGTCCAAATATTTATGACTCACGATGATGTCATCAGTTTTAAATAATATAAAAAAGAAATTAAAATTAATTTATCTGTGGAACTGTTTGTCTAAAATTCGCAAATTTTATATATTCGGAAAGTTCTTTCCGAGAGCTACAAAAGGAGTACCTATATGACTATATAATTTTCATTTTTAAAAAATCTTAGTTTACAGTGGTGTACAAACATGTACACATCTACAAAAATCCAAAAAAATGAATTAAATCATGGACATCTTGATCATGCTGAGATCACTAATACTTTTGGGTAAGAGTAAGTGATCAGAGCTAATAAAGAACAAACCTTGCATGGACGAATATCTAGTTTTCATAACCTTATGCTGTCATTTTTTATGAGAATTACACTGGTGTACAAATACGTACTTATCCACAAAAGCCTAGTAAATCCGACATTCACACTCACATAATAGACAATATATTCATGAGACGGGGTAATGGTGTACAATTATGTACACCACCATTAACTATGTTTACCTTCAAAAGAATCAAAATGTGCAAAACTATATGCACATTAACAGGCAACAAGTGTACAACTATGTACACATGTGTACCAAAAACATGTATATCCGGCCTAGTTAACGTTTCTTGCACTAAGTTCTATCAAGACAAGGAAGCATCTATGTTAATTTTGAACTTCTTTGTGGCCATCAATTCGAGTTTGACCTTAAGATCTTGAATGGGACAAACAAAGCTTCTAACAATGGAAACTGATTACCTCCTTTAAGGCCAATGATTCTCTGTCATTCTCCAAATGCTTGATTTTCTCCTCCAAACTGCCCTGCAAGTGAATTTCGAAAACACTTTCATGACTTGATTTGATTGGAAACACAATATAGTAATACCATGAAAAATGGATATGTTACCATTGAACATGATATAGCTACATGCATATCTAATCTAACAAATGAACCAAAATAATTAATACACCAGCTACTTAACCAATTTCTTTATATTAACTCAAAAATAGGCTAAAATATCCTAAGAATAGAAAGTACTTTTTTTTGTGTATGGTACTATTATGTGCACATTAACGATTAACAGGTGTACAATTATGTACACATCAATGATCAACAGTGTACAACTATGTACACATTAAAAGTGTAGAATTAAAACCAGCAAACAGCTTTATCGCCAAGAGAATGTCTTCAACTAAACTGGACAATATAAAAATGCCTCCCCTAATGATAGACACATTTTTGTGTCTAATTTGTCTCGATTCTTTATATTGATAGTACCTATTTTTTTGTACTTATTATGGTGTTTTGTGTATTTGTAGGTATTTTTGAGAAATAAACATTTTTGGAAAAATCGGCTCGAAAAGTTGCACCCGGAGGACAACTACTATTCGGACTCCCATTTTGGATAAGGGGTATCCTAATTACTAAGGGGCACCCCATTTCCAGGCATCTACTAAACACAGACCGTAGACGATAAGGGGTAACCATCTTCTTTGATTTGAATTTTTAGAAAAGGCGGGAAATAGCAGAAAGAAATGGAGCAGATTTGGAGTTAGATTTTGGGCGGATTTAATGAGATTCAATTGCATACTTCAGTTGGGCTGGACTTCCTTGACCATAACAGGGTTGGTACGATTGATTGGAGCCAACCAATTGGGCTAGATAAGCCGGGAGAAGCAAACAGAGGAGGTGAAGTTTATCGGGGTCTGTTATCGGATTTCGGTAGAGATTGTGTCGGAGTTTGACGTGGAGATAGGTTGGGATTCATTTGATTCGTCAAACAGGGTTAATACCATCTTTATACTCGAAAAAATAGCTTCATATCTTCGGTTTCTGCAAAACAGGGAAGTGGAGTTATTATCGGACTTTTTGGTTATATATGGGAGTTGACGAGATTCTGGAGTTATTTGGGATTCTATCTTTCCCTATCTGAGAAGTTTACAACTCATAGAACCGTGTAGAAAAGCTTGGCAGGGAAAGAAATCACGATACTTCCGGTGAAAGAAAAACGAGAAAATAAAGGAATTTCTCGAGATATTTTGGACGCGGCTTGGTATATAAGGGTTGGTTCCAGTCATAAGGAGGTTGTCGAGTATTTGGGGGTAGATACGGAGGATTAGGAAGGTGGCAGAGTCGAATTGCAGAGCTGCAGCAGCAGCAGAGGGAGGAGAAGAAGAAGACGAAGAACAGACCTTCAAAGTCTGTCGCAGAAGCAGTCTTAAATACAACGACAGCATTCATAAAGTATCGTTGTTCAACAGTCTTATAAATCGTAATAAAGTAACCTCCGTAACACTCGTGCGGCGTTATAAACTCTCTGTTTTCATATATTTCTCAATAAAAACACCTTTTTGAGCCATGTTTCTATCTTTGGGTGTGTTTTGAGCATGAGGAGCTAAACCCCAACACCGGGATAATCTGAGGAGGAAGCCATATTTCATGCGTGTGGTAATTATATTTAATTCTTTCATGAGTTTTTGCACGGATTGTTAATTGTTTTATGGTTTTTATTGAATGGTTGTGATTTTAATTGATGGGTTATACTTAGGTTAAGTCTTTTGATATCCCATGCTTTAGATATACAATCGTTGCTTTTCAAAAATCTACCTTGACAAAACATAGAGTCAATATTTTATTATTATTTGAGCTATAATTGTCTAGAATAAATATATGAATCGCATGAATGAATTTTATGGTGGAATCCGAAGTCCCAGTTCTCTCGATATTTCGTGACAAACTTGTGTATATATTTTCTTTGTTTTTAGTATTTTCTGAAACCAAATCTTTACAAGTCTGAGAGGAACGACAACCTATGTTACCATTTTACTACAACATAAAAATCACATCAATTTTTGGGCGCCGCCGACGCGGACTTGTATTTAGATTTGTTTTCGGTTTATTTTTCTTTTTATTATTTTTTGTTCTCTTTTACGCCTTTGGTATTTTTTCAATTCTTTTCAGATTTGGAGCGAAGCTACAAGGAAAGAAAAAGTGCTATAAAAGGAAGGCATCGCCAAAGAAGGAAAGAAAAGAGGAGTCCAAGGAGTGAAGAAGATTTTGTATATAGTTATTTTGTTTTATTTTTAGAAACTGTAAATAGGGTTGTATTTTTGTAATTTTTTTTTTATTTTTGGACACTTTCTGGATTTATTTTTGGACATTTTTTGGACTTGGACATTATTTTTAAAACCCTAAGGAAGGGTTGAGATTAAATATAAATCCTTTTATAGGAAGGACGACAAGCATGATACTGTCTCGGCCCTCGGGTTGTACACCGACATCGGAGTCGGTGGCCCGAGTCGACTTCAACGGTTCATCGCCCGTCTCTGGGTACTGGGAGGTAAGACTCTATCCACCCACGAATCCCCTGTCCGTTGGTTTTATTTTGTGTGACAACTCACACCCTCGCAAATAGAATGTCGAACTCGGTATTACAATAGCCAATACAACGAATATCCGACTCGGTTCTAAATGGACGTTACTACTTTGACCATAGTGTGAATAGTGGTTGGGAACATCAGCCTTTCAAGGTTATGGCTCATACCATGATGAGCCCAATTACTATCCACACACGCACGGGTCATACGAGCAAAATTCTTATGTTTCTCCTTTAGAAGAGTCTCTCAGGAAATTAGAGGAGACGACACGGAGGTTAGCTAAGATGAATAACTTAGTTTATGACGAAAGAGAACTTTCTATAGAGGAATCCCTCAAGCTGATGGCTGAGACGAACGAAAGAATTGCTCGAAATCTAGATTTCCAATATAGTGTTTCCAAAAATACCCTTGAAAATGAGGATAGTTATTTGCATAATCAAGATGACGAGGATAAAATTGGTAACACTACTTGTTTAGATGAGGTTCAACCATTTTCATGTTATTATAATGATGATTATGATGAGGATAGTGTTGATGAAGAATTTGAAATAAGTACGCATAGTGATCAAGAATTTGTTACTTCAATTGAGCTTAATAATGATAATATTTTTAGTTCAAATCCAAATAATTTTAATAATTATTCACCTATTCAAAAGGACGAGGATTTGTCTAGAGATACCACCGTTTTAGACGATGTAGTATTCCCTTATGATTACGAAGCCGATGATAGTTTTGAGGAACGAGTTTCTTATGAGAATATTGTTTTAGAGTCTAGTGATTTAGAAACATTAGTCTTAGACAAAGAAAATGAACTCGTAGAGATGAGTGAGGATGAACCTGACTTAGAAGAATCAATTGACCATTTTCAGGAATCTGATGACCTTGAAATTAGGGAAGTTGTGACTAGTCTTTCTAGAGACACTGAAAACTCTAAGTTTGGGGGTGATTATCATTCTCCATGTGCCTTAACTCTTAGAAAGGTCCCTCACTTGGGACTTGACATTTGTGCCTCAACCAATTTACAAGATTATCTTCATACACGTTTTCCCGAACCTAATGATGTCCAGGACGAAATTCAGTTGTTAGAAACCCATCCTCTGGTTGATGTGGTTAGCCCAGGCTATGATACCCAGATTGACTTTGTTTTCCCACCAAATATTTTTCAACCAATTGTGGGAACGTATGAGCTTCAGATGTGTCAGTTATTAAGTTTTGAGACTGAGCCTAAGTACTTTAGGAAATTAGTACCGACACATTTGCTTAAGATTGACTGCCAGTTTCATCGTGGTCAATTGTGTGAGTCAAAACTGATTGACTTTAAGGATCCGCAATTATTCAGGTTATTATTATGTGCTTCTAAGTTCTTATTTGAGTTTTTACAGACTTTACAACCTGAACTGGATTCTAGCTTTGAGGAAATCCAACCCATGAAAATATTTTATTTGGACCCAGTTATAGAACCTGAACCTGAACCACATCTAGATGTAGTTGTCTTAAACAGGAAACTAGACAAGGGTGTGCTTTATTTGTTCATTTTCTTGGCATGTTGCATATTACTTTTACTTGTGATAGCTCTATTTGGTTTTGATGACCCACGTAAATTCCGGCTATTACTTTATGATTTTATAAGGTGACTAATCCTTTCTTAGTCTGGCTGAAGATGTTAAACTTAGCACTTCTTGGGAGGTAACCCAACATTCATGCGACACAGTAATATCTTTCCTTATCTCTTTGCTTCAAATGGTAACAGTTTCTCCTTGTTCATGCTTTTAATTTCATCTTTAGAACATTGAGGACAATGTTAGATTTAAGTTTGGGGGTATGGGAGAAACATTTTAGTTGCATTGTTAAACTCCAGAGCCTAGAAATTTATGCTTATTAAGGATGGCACTAACCAATCTAAGTGGATGGAAGCATTTTGGTTGTAGGAGTTGAGGAACCAATCTGATTAGATGGCAACATCTAAAGAGTCTATTCATAAAAGCACAGAGTTCAGGTGTTAGAAATAACATGATAGTTTCACCATATCTCGTCGAGTCCTTTTCACTTCTGTTTTTATTTTATTTTGTTTTTAAACTATGTTTCTCTAAGTGATTAGGTGGGGCCCACGAATCAAGTTGTTACCGATGCTAGGGTGAATTAGAGTGATTGAGATACCAAAAAAAAAATTGAGACCAGACCATCTGACCAACGGAATAAATTCAATAAAGTCGACCACTCGGAACCCTTGTATATGCCAGTTGTGTTGACCTAGAGTTAGGTTTATCGACCACTGGTTCCCTTGTATATGCCAGTGTGTTGATATTAGTCAGACTAGTATCTCAGTCCATTAGGATAGGTTCATTTTGGCGGAGGCCTTCAGACAGATATGGGAAACACTGTTCACTTAGTAAACATCAAAACCATCTATGTTTTTCTATATCCATCTTCTTGATCTATCCATGTGATTAGTTTTGACTACAGGTATTGATGTCCATAGTGCGATTATCCGAGTAGAGCTCGTGACTTATATATGAATTTTAGTATGCTTGAGTGCAAACTCGTACAAAGCAATTGGAATTTCGCATCAGGTACTTCCTCCCGTAATCAATAAGTATGCCAACCAAGGAGATTATTTAGTGCATTCCAAGGTCTCGCGTAGATAGTTAGTGTCTGGAGTATTAAGGTTTTGTGGGTACACCTCTTGTAAACCCTCCCGAGACTATAACTCGGCCACTAGGGCCACCTAGGGGTTTAAAGGCTTGTTGCATACGCTAAATGCAATCGACGATGCTGCGACAGGTGAGTTAGGATTTTATTTTGTATATTTGATTTGCTAGGGACTAGCAAATAATAAGTTTGGGGTATTTGATAGACACATTTTTGTGTCTCATTTGTCTCGACTCTATATATTGATAGTACCTATTTTTTGTACTTATTATGGTGTTTTTGTGTATTTGTAGGTATTTTTGAGAAATAAACATTTTTGGAAAAATCGACTCGAAAAGTTGCACCCGTGAGGACAACTACTATTCGGACTCCCATTTTGGATAAGGGGTATCCTAATTACTAAGGGGCACCCCATTTCCAGGCATCTACTAAACACAGACCCGTAGACGATAAGGGGTAACCATCTTCTTTGATTTGAATTTTAGAAAAGGCGGGAAATAAGAAACACAGTGAAGCAATGAGCAGATTTGGAGTTGGATTTTTGGGCGGATTTAATGAGATTCAATTGCATACTTCAGTTGGGCTGGACTTCCTTGACCATAACAGGGTTGGTACGATTGATTGGAGCCAACCAATTGGGCTAGATAAGCCGGGAGAAGCAAACAGAGGAGGTGAAGTTTATCGGGGTCTGCGTATCGGATTTCAGAGAGATTGTGTCGGAGTTTGACGTGGAGATAGGTTGGGATTCATTTGATTGTCAAACAGTGGTTAATACCATCTTTATACTCGAAAAATAGCTTCATATCTTCGGTTTGCCGCAAAACAGGAAGTGGAGTTATTATCGGACTTTTGGTTATATATGGGAGTTGAGATCTCGGAGTTATTTGGGATTCTATCTTTCCCTATCTCGAGAAGTTTACAACTCATAGAACCGTGTAGAAAGCTGGCAGGGAAAGAAATCACGATACTTCCGGTGAGAAAGAAAAACGAGAAAATAAAGGAATTTCTCGAGATATTTTGACGCGCTTGGTATATAAGGGTTGGTTCCAGTCATAAGGAGGTTGTCGAGTATTTGGGTTTAGATACGGAGGATTAGGAAGGTGGCAGAGTCGAATTGCAGAGCTGCAGCAGCAGCAGGTGGAGGAGAAGAAGAAGACGAAGAACAGACCTTCAAAGTCTGTCGCAGAAGCAGTCTTAAATACAACGACAACATTCATAAAGTATCGTTGTTCAACAGTCTTATAAATCGTATAAAGTAACCTCTATAACACTCGTGCGACGTTGCGAAACTCTGTTTTCATATATTTCTCAATAAGAACATCTTTTTGAGCCATGTTTCTATCTTTTGGGTGTGTTTTGAGCATGAGGGAGCTAAACCCCAACACTCGGGATAACTGGAGGAAGCCATATTTCATGCGTGTGGTAATTATATTTAATTCTTTCATGACTTTTTGCACGGATTGTTAATTGTTTTATGGTTTTTATTGAATGGTTGTGATTTCAATTGATGGGTTATACTTAGGTTAAGTCTTTTGATATCCCATGCTTTAGATATACAATCGTTGCTTTTCAAAAATCTACCTTGGAAAAACGTAGAGTCAATATTTTATTATTAATTGAGCTATAATTGTCTAGAATAAATATATGAATTGCATGAATGAATTTTATGGTGGAATCCGAAGTCCCAGCTTCTCTCGATATTTCGTGACAAACTTGTGTATATATTTTCTTTGTTTTTAGTATTTTCAAACCAAATCTTTACAAGTCCGAGAGGAACGACAACCTATATTACCATTTTACTACAACATAAAAATCACATCACCTAACACTTAATTAGAATAAACAAACACAAACAATGTAGAAGCAACCAATTTTGCTGCTATAAATATATTCAATAAGATAAATGTACACAACTAATAATTTAGACTAGCTAGCAATACAATAAACATCACATTTTCCACGGAAATATTACGACCACTTCTAAAATGAAAACATTAGCTTGCTTTTTGAGCGAGCAACAATAGTAATTCTTAATATATACACATCAAAATCTAAGGAAAACGTTTGCATACCAAGACTTATAGAAAATGAAAAACGAATGTGTGTCGCATTGAAAACAAAATAAAGAAATTAAGTCCTATATTGTTTTGTATTTTTATCTTTCATAGGATATGATGTATATGTCATGTACAAATAGAATCCTAAAATCTCTTTTGTCCACTAAACTTAGCTTAGATATTTAAGGGCACTAAATTAAGGAATTTCTAAATTAATTAATCAAACAAGAGAAGTTCATAGACAAATTACAAAGGTTCTTCCTTTTTTGATTTCAAGGAACTGATCCCATCATCCTCTACCTCCCTGCCATATTGGTATTTCGCTTTAATAGCATTTACATGACAATAACTTTACAAAGAAAATGAAAATATAGATGATCATTTTGTTTCATCTTATTATTAATTAGTGGGATAAAAAAAAAAACTTTGCTATAACTAGTTCGATCTATGTACCATATTTCTACAGTCACTCAGCAACCATTAGTTGATTAGGACTTTCATCAAAATCGTTTACGTGCATTCATTCGCAGAATGCGGTATACATCATGTGACTATTTCTTTGTCCCACCAAAAATTTGCTTTTCTTTCCTTTTTTGATTATTTTTTGTTAGATGATCAACTGCAGTCACATTTTTAGACTTACACTTTATTTTGTACATTTTATAGACTTACACTTTATTTGATGGAGTAAGTAAATCAATTTACTCAATGAATAAAAGGTTTCTCACGGTGTTTTCATGGATCGATTATTGAAGACAAATTTGAAAGATTCGAAAAATGAAAATGAAAATTAAAAAGAAAAGAGATTACCAATATTGTAGATTCAGATCGGAGAAGAACAAACTTGTTGTGATCTGATAAAGAACCATTTATCGTTTCTAATCAAATCTGAATCTGAGCCATAACAAAAAAATCCAAATCTTAGATGAATACCATGAACACAATTGGGAATACCGTAAAACTCATCGAAGAAACACCAATTTTCATCACCAAAAGAAGAATGATGTGATGAAGAAAAAACGAAAAATGAATCCCTAATTCCTGCCAAAGACAGGATCAAATCCATAAGGTTGATTTAAACTGCGATGAACTCGATATGTTGTTGATTTCGACTGAAGTACGCAGAAACATTTCGAATTATTGTGCTAAAAGAAGGTAAAACTGCTTAACCCTAAATATCATGGTCTTTAGATTTGTTAGCAGAGAAACGCAAGAATGAAAATAGAACGACATTTACATAAAGGGCATTTTCGCTATTAGAAAAATGCAGTTTTGGACTAAATCGTTAAAAAAGGATTAACTCGTTTGAAAATTGGGATATTTGGATTTTATAGTACTAGGTCTGAGAGGGGTGGACTAGAGCGTCCAAAGTCCGACATATTTGGGACTATATGTTAATTTCTACGGTTATTAATAGCGTCTCCATGACCTGCACTAATGTATGCAACTGATAATAACGTCTACCTTTGGACGATCTTTAATTATACGTTTAATATGGACGGTTTTATAAGCATTGCGTCTTTGAATATGGACTTATTGATCACCTCCACCATTATGCCGGACACCAAATTGCCATAAAAATAGCCAAATATGGCTTAGCAATTTTGCAATTTAGGAAATCATGGCTGCAGTTGCTCTAAAATCCTAATGTATATGAGCCCCACGATTGAATGGTGAGCGTCACCGTTTTCTTAGAAAAGAGCTTCAACATTTAACATGGTGAGGATACAAAATTAAACCCGGCGAGGACAATTGGCGGGTCTCTATTAGTAAACTTAATTTTCGAGAGAATAAAAAACAAAACTAGTCATAAAAACCCAAGGTGACCAAACTTGTGGTACAAAAACCCCACTCAAATGTTGGGATCCATTAAAACTCCATCCGAAACAAAATTGATACAAAAACCCCAAATTTTTAAAAATTGATACAAAAACCCCAAATTTCAAAATTGGTTTCATCAAATTTTATGATGAAACCAAAATTTGGTTTCATCAAATTCTTTGGGGTTTCATCAACCGCGGGTTACTTTTTTTTTGTTGGGGTTTTTGTGTTACTTTTGTTTTGATGAGTTTTTTGTGGATGGATAGTGACACCTTTGGGGTTATAACTCATGACGTTAAAAAAAAAAAACAAAAAAAAAAAAAATTCGGAAAAATATTGAAAACCCTAATCTCTTCTTTCTCGCATCCTTTCCTCTCCAGTCTCCACCTTTCTTCTTTTTTATACTGTGTGCCAATTCCTCGTTATTTCTTTTCCTTTTTCGTTAATACATCATTTCCTCTCCAGTCTCCACCTTTCTTCTCCGTTATCCTGTGTGCCGATTCCACATGATTTCTTTTTTTTCGTTAATACATGGATAGAATCAAAGATGCAACATAAATTTTTCGAGGTAGATTTTTTTTTGTTCTCCTGTTCTTTATTGGTGTTGATATTGTTTATCTATGGTTAATGTAGATGAGGGTTTATGTCTGTTGTGCAATGGAGAGAAAGAAAAAAAAACATAGTTAACAACTTAGCATTCTCATCTTTTCAGGAAGATATCCACATATAAAGCTTATTAATGTCATGAATGTCATTTTATTATTCTCCTAGAGTTTTCCTTTCTAATTCATCATTTATTTTTATCTACTAATGGTTTCCATGAGGAACAAAAACCAAAGATTTTTTTATCTACAAGCATAATAAAATAACAAAAAAATATTTGGGGAAAAAATTATCAAAAATTCTAATCTCTTATTTCTTGGGAAAAAAATATCAAAAACCGAAGATTTTTGATCGATGGGAAAACAAAACAATAATACTGGTGTTGTGTTTGATATATGTCTGTCTGTCCCACACTTGATGAGTTTACTTACCTGATAAGTTTCAATCCCAAGGTTGACAAAGGAATTGGTAACCTCTCTTTCTCTCACTCACTTACATTTTGTTCTACTATATACACATGCCTCCATGTTTTATGTTGTTGATTTGTTGTTTGGGATTTTGCTGGGATAGTTTTTTCTTATGGAAGTAAGGTAGATGGAAGCAATAATAAATGCTAAAGTTATTGATATTGTTAGGGTTTGGTTGAAAACCTATATTTAGGATTAAATTTAATTAATTTTTGTTCATGTGCCTCCGAGCATTCTTAGTTTAGGATTACTTATAGTTCAAAGATAAAGATATAAAAGAATCTCTTATTATTTAGGTTACTGAATTGGTTACACAACTCATCGTATATATAGAGCTCAATATTCTCAATATAGGAGAGATCTATAAACTAGAAAATATATTAAATAAGGTGAGTATCTATCCTAAAAATAGAATGCAACACTCCCCCTCAAGTTGGTGCATAGATATCACACATGCCCAACTTGTCCGTAAAACTTAAGTACTTCTTACTCGATACTAAGTAAGTATGTCGCCGAAGTTTGATCTTCGTAATGAATCTGCGACATCTCAATAATCTTCTTTTCCAGCCTTCTTTTTGATGAAACATCTATCAACCTCCACATGTTTAGTACGATCATGTTGTAAAGGATTATGTGTTATATCACGTGCATCTTTATTATCACAATACAAGAGAATCGGTGCCTTAAACTTAAACCCCAAATCCTTGAGAAGAAACTTTAACCACAAAGTTTCATAAATACTGTTCTCCATACCTCTAAATTCATCCTCTTCACTTGAACGTGAAACAACATCCCGTTTTTTGCTTCTCCATGTAACTAGGTTACCTCCCACAAAGGTAAAGTAGCTCATGCAGAGAACGCCTACCATCTATTTCTCCTACATAGTTTGTATCTCAGATATCCACAATTCTTCGACAATCTTCATTTCTAGAGACAAAATCTCTTTTCCATGAGAAGATTTCAAGTATCGCAAGATACGCAAAATCGCATCCACGTGTTGCTCGCCGGAATGTGTATAAATTGGCTAACAACACTAAGTGCATAAGCAATATCTATCCTCGTGTGAGATAGATACATCAATCTTCCCACAAGTCTTTGATATCTTCCTTTATCAACATGTACTTGATCAAGCTCAATACATAGTTTCACTCTTTCTTCCACAGGTGTATGAACCGGTTGACATGCCGACATACCAACTTCTTGTAATAAATCAAGGATATATTTTCTTTGTGACAAGAAAATTCCCTTACTAGATCGAGATACTTCAATCCCAAGAAAGTATTTTTAGCGACCCAAGGTCTTTGATTTGAAATTCCTTAGACAAGTAGTTCTATAGAGACCTTCTCTTTTATGGATCATTTCTTGTCACCACCATGTCATCCACATATAGGATGAGAGTCGTAATTTTATCTTTCTTTTTCTTTATGAACAAAGTATGATCGAGTTACTTTGACGATATCCAAAGTTCCTCATAGACTCGTGTGAGATAGATACATCAATCTTCCCACAAGTCTTTGATATCTTCCTTTATCAACATGTACTTGATCAAGCTCATTACATAGTTTCACTCTTTCTTCCACAGGTGTATGAACTGGTTGACATGCTGACATACCAACTTCTTGTAATAAATCAAGGATATATTTTCTTTGTGACAAGAAAATTCCCTTACTAGATCGAGATACTTCAATCCCAAGAAATTATTTTAGCGAACCAAGGTCTTTGATTTGAAATTCCTTAGACAAGTAGTTCTATAGAGATCTGCTCTTTTATGGATCATTTCTTGTCACCACCATGTCATCCACATATATGATGAGAGATGTAATTTTATCTTTCTTTTTCTTTATGAACAAAGTATGATCAGAGTTACTTTGACGATATCCAAAGTTCTCATAGACTCGTGTGAGATAGATACATCAATCTTCCCACAAGTCTTTGATATCTTCCTTTATCAACATGTACTTGATCAAGCTCATTACATAGTTTCACTCTTTCTTCCATAGTGTATGAACTGGTTGACATGCTGACATACCAACTTCTTGTAATAAATCAAGGATATATTTTCTTTGTGACAAGAAAATTCCCTTACTAGATCGAGATACTTCAATCCCAAGAAAGTATTTTAGCGACCCAAGGTCTTTGATTTGAAATTCCTTAGACAAGTAGTTCTATAGAGACCTTCTCTTTTATGGATCATTTCTTGTCACCACCATGTCATCCACATATATGATGAGAGATGTAATTTTATCTTTCTTTTTCTTTATGAACAAAGTATGATCAGAGTTACTTTGACGATATCCTTAGTTCCTCATAGACTCGTGAGATAGATACATCAATCTTCCCACAAGTCTTTGATATCTTCCTTTATCAACATATACTTGATCAAGCTCATTACATAGTTTCACTCTTTCTTCCACAGGTGTATGAACTGGTTTACCTGCTGACATACCAACTTCTTGTAATAAATCAAGGATATATTTTCTTCGTGACAAGAAAAATCACTTACTAGATCGAGATACTTCAATCCCAAGAAATTATTTTAGCGAACCAAGGTCTTTGATTTGAAATTCCTTAGACAAGTAGTTCTATAGAGATCTTCTCTTTTATGGATCATTTCTTGTCACCACCATGTCATCCACATATATGATGAGAGATGTAATTTATCTTTCTTTTCTTTATGAAAAAGTATGATCGAGTTACTTTGACGATATCCAAAGTTCCTCATAGACTCGTGTGAGATAGATACATTAATCTTCCCACAAGTCTTTGATATCTTCCTTTATCAACATATACTTGATCAAGCTCATTACATAGTTTCACTCTTTCTTCCATAGGTGTATGAACTGGTTGACATGCTGACATACCAACTTCTTGTAATAAATCAAGGATATATTTTCTTCGTTACAAGAAAATTCCCTTACTAGATCGAGATACTTCAATCCCAAGAAAGTATTTTAGCGAACCAAGGTCTTTGATTTGAAATTCCTTAGACAAGTAGTTCTATAGAGATCTTCTCTTTTATGGATCATTTCTTGTCACCACCATGTCATCCACATATATGATGAGAGTTGTAATTTTATCTTTCTTTTTCTTTATGAACAAAGTATGATCAGAGTTACTTTGACGATATCTATAGTTCCTCATAGACTTGGTAAATCTTCCAAACCATGCTCTTGGAGATTGTTTCAGTCCATACAATGATTTGTTTAACTTACATACCATTTTACTATGGGATGAAGAAATCGGAATACCTGATTGAAGCTCCATATACACTTTTTCAGATAATTCACCATGCAAAAAGGCATTTTTTACATCGAACTGCTGTAAAGGCCAGTCCATGTTTGCAGCGAGAGATAACAAGACTCGCACTGTGTTGATTTTAGCTACATGAGCAAACGTTTCAGTATAATCTATTCCATAAGTTTGGATGTATCCCTTTGCAACTAATCTTCCTTTATAGCGTTCAATCTCACCATTTGCCTTGTATTTAATGGTACGCACCCATCGACATCCCACAATCTTTCTTCCTTCTTGACAATCAACATAATCCCAAGTACCATTTTCTCCTAAGGATTTCTCTTCTTCGTCCATATCCTCGTTCCATTTTGGATGAGCTAATGCTTCCCGCACATTGTTAGGAATACAAATAGTATATAGTTGATTCACGGATGCCTTATTTGTTTCAAACAAATGGTGGGTAGAGACATAATGGCTCATAGGATACTTGACCTTATTAGAGATTTCCGGTTCATATGTGGGTTTAGGAATACCTTTATTTATTACGGAGAGCTAACTGAAATCTTTGGAGAGTTGGATTATCGTGATGAAGTGGTTATGGAGAATACAAATGATATTGAAACCTATCGAAAATCAATTCAGCGTCTAAGGGTGCATATCTTCCTTGTTGGGTTAGATAATAGTTTTGAGCAGATCCGTGGTGAAATATTGAGAAAGGATCCTATTCCTGAATTGGAATTATGTCATGCACTTGTTTGTCGTGAATCTGTTCGACGTACAATGATGGTTAAAGAATAGGATGCAATTGAACCTTCTGCTATGGTAACTCGGAATTGGTACAATCAAAAGGGATCCTTTCAGGGACATTCAAAGGAGGTGTACAAGTCTACACTCAAGTGTACCCATTATAATCGAACTAGACATACACAAAATATTTGTTTTGAGTTGGTTGGATATCCAGAAGGGTGGGATCAACAACTCGAGACGAAGAAGGAGTCAAAAAGGAATTTTAATGTCGTCAAGCTTCAACACGTAAAAAAGGATTTCATGGTAACATATGCATCAGTTGCAAGAGCAGGTAATAATGGTAATGTTTTAAATATATCTTCACTTGTTTCGAATAATTTATGGATAGTTGATTCTGGTGCTATAGACGATAACTATGTTAAGATATGAATGGAATATGTTTGATGTCGACGCCTTAAGTTTGTTGTTTTTAATGTTGGTGGTTCCTCTTTAGGAGTGCATAAAAATGTGTCCTCGTTTTGCAATATCTTCTAACCCGAGATTTCATATAGGAACATTGTTGATTGCGTTTAGAAGATCTCAATCTCAAATAAGTTAGAGATAGCATTAGTTACCGTGTCATAGTCGGGTTGGTCGAATATTTGGGCCAAATCGGTCAATATAATTTATCAATATTGTCATGGTTGGTTACATTCAATAATGTTCAAATTTTTGTACCATTAATCTTGAGGGAACATATATGTTTTTATGCGCCATGACTCTTTATGGAGGTTACTTCTCGAGGTGGAATTGAAAAGGTAATCGGTTCGTTCAATGCTTACTTCATTGTTCAGTTTGATTACGTGCACACTGCCACTTCAAATTGCATACAAGACATTCACATCTATATTGTACACAGGTCATTAGAGACAGTAAGATGGAAAGAGGTAACTACAACATTTAGTTTTCCTTCTCGCAAAGACTAATGCGTCTTTTATTCTTCTGAAATACTATATTTTCTTGATGCATCACTATGAACTAATATACCGCTTTGAGGCAAAAAAGATGTAGCGCCGCCTCGTGCACTACCACAAGTCATAATATTTATCACTAAACAATCCAAAAAATTTCAACCCATCTGTTTTCTTAACTTTCAAATTTAAGATTAATTTTTTGCAGCAACGTATGTTGAGTCTCTTCATTACCAATACCGATTCCATGTCCAAATCCACATGAACCAACAATGACTCAAATCCTACTAACTCTTTGAAGTTAGCATATTCAAGGTGTTGATGGTGGTTTTTAGACAAAGGTAAAATCGTAAAACCCCGAATAACCTAATGTCACCGGTGACACATTTATTAGAACATTCAATGCATGTAGTCGTAATTAATAGGGGGTATTTTTTTCAAATTAGGTTACAAACGAACAAAACCCTTATTCCCCTCCCGCCAATGGCGAATCATGACAACCCACAAATTTAGCCCAAGCTAGCCGCGCCATGCCAAATGCACTCGCCTGGCCCTAGCTATGCTTAGTCACACCAAACGCGCCAAAGCATGCCAACCATGCTAGCCGCACCTCCGTGCCAATGAAAATCATGCCGCCCATACCTAGCCTAAGCTAGCAGCGCCATGCCAAACGCATCGCCTAGGCCCTAGCTATGCTAGTCACACCAAACGCGCCAAAGCATGCCAACCATGCTAGCCGCACCTCCGTGCCAATGGCAAATCATGCCAGCCACACCTAGCCCAAGTTAGCCGCGCCATGCCAAACGCACTCTGCCTTGGCCCTAGCTATGCTAGTGTTGATGGTGGTTTTTAAACAAGGGGTAAAATCGTAAAACCCCATGACCTAGTGTTACCCGCAACACATTAACTAAGAGCATTTAACTCAGTGTGTAAATAATTAATAGGGGTATTTTTCAAAATACCGATTAGGGTTTTCAAACACGTAACCCTAATTCCAAAACCAAGCCGCACTCTTTGCGCATCATGGCAAAGAATGCTAAACCAATCCGCAGTCAGCGCACCATGGCAACCATGCCAAACCAAGCCGCACTCGCGCACCATGGCAACCATGCCAAACCAAGCCGCACTCGCGCACCATGGCAACCATGCCAAACTAAGCCGCACTCCCCCGCGCACCATGGCAACCACGCCAAACCAAGCCGCACTCGCGCACCATGGCAACCATGCCAAACCAAGCCGCACTCGCGCACCATGGCAACCATGCCAAACCAAGCCGCACTCGCGCACCATGGCAACCATGCCAAGCAAGCCGCACTTCGCGCACCATGGCAACAACGCCAAACCAATCCGCATATACTGCGCACCATGGGCAACAACGCTAAAACCAAACTCCGTGTCACATTCATTGGCAACCATGCCAAACTAAGCCGCTAAGCCATTGGCACATGCCAAATATAGCGCCTTAGGATTGCAAAAACGTGCAACTAGGTCAACATGGCCGCACGTGCCAATGGCACATGCCAATATGCTCGCTAGCGGCTTTTTCTACTGAAGCCACGGCCCTAACGGCCCCACATGCTATTGGCGCATGCCAACATGCTCGCTAGCGGCTTTTTCTACCAAAGCCATGGCCCTAACGGCCCCGCATGCTATTGGCACATGCCAACATGCTCGCTAGCGGCCTTTTTCTACCGGGCCACGGCCCTAACGTCCCCACATGCTATTGGCGCATGCCAACATGCTCGCTAGCGGCTTTTTCTACCAAAGCCACGGCCCTAACGGCCCCGCATGCTATTGGCACATGCCAACATGCTCGCTAGCGGCCTTTTTCTACCGAAGCCACGGCCCTAACGGCCCCACATGCTATTGGCGCATGCCAACATGCTCGCTAGCTAGTTTCCCTATCAAGGTCACGGCCCTAACGGCCACGCATACCATTGGCACATGCCAACATGCTCGCTAGCTAGTTTCCTATCAAGGTCACGCCCCCTAACGCCACGCATACCATTGGCACATGCCAACATGCTCGCTAGCTAGTTTTTGCCAAGGTCACGGGCCCTAACGGCCACACATGCCATTGGCACATGCCAACATGCTCGCTAGCTAGTTTCCCCGTCAAGGTCACGGCCCTAATGACCACGCATGCCATTGGCACATGCCAAAACACACGCCGGTAGCCTAACTTGCAAACCGTGCAACCTACCACCAAGGCATTCCGCACATGCCATTGGCACATGCCAAACACACACGCTGGTAGCCTAACTTGCAAACCGTGCAACCTACCACCAAGGCATTCGCACATGCCATTGGCACATGCCACACGCGCCACTAGCGGCGCCATTTGCACTCAAGATGCAACCAACACTCGAGACATCAACACAAACCGGGGATGCTTCTTTAGGGTTTTGGTTTGGCGGTCATAAAGATGCGGCGTACACTACGCTCACTTTAAGAAAGCGTGAAAAGGAATAAAGCGGTCAAATAAAAGAGGAAACAATGGTGAAAAAGGTTTTCGCCCATTAAACCATGCGGTTACCACCTCCTCCCATTATTTCACCCTTTACTCTCTTCCTTCATGAGGCCAGGGTACGTTTCAATCTCGACTTGTATAAATAGGTCTTACCTATTTCCACCAGACGACAAGTCTCGGTCAGGAGAAAAAATACTACACTCTCGAAAGGCAACTTTGCAAGCTCTCCCAAAAGCTTTCATCTCTTGCAAGCTTCCTAAGCTTTCACCTTATGATACAAGTCGAGACGCTACTCTCGGGCAATTATTCTGGTCTCAACACCTTTCTTTGCTTCCCTCCCCAAATCAACCCTTCTCCTCCACTCAGGACCAATCAAGCAAGTCCGGGAACGGCCATTTCTTGGTTTAGGCCGGACTTGTACAGTATTGATCTCTCGAACCTATAAAGTGCTCACGTGCAAGACATTTGTTTAGGGTTTGAACCAAGTTTCTCACTCACCTACCGAATTTACCGAAATCGGCGTAAACGATTTTTACCCATAAACAGCTAGTCATACCAAACGCGCCAAAGCATGCTAACCATGCTAGCCGCACCTCCGTGCCAATGGAAAATCATGCCAGCTATACCTAGCCCAAGCTAGCCGCGCCATGCCAAACGCCACTGCTTTGGCTCTAGCTATGCTAGTCACACCAAACGCGCCAAAGCATACCAACCATGCTAGCAGCACCTCCGTGCAAATGGCAAATCATGCCAGACCACACCTAGCCCAAGCTATCCGCGCTATGCCAAATGCACTCTCGCATTGGCCCTATCTATGCTAGTCACACCAAACGCGCCAAAGCATGCCAACCATGCTAGCCGCACCTCTCGCGCCAATGGCAAATCATGCCATCCACACCTAGCCCAAGCTAGCCGCGCCATGCCAAATGCACTCGCCTTGGCCCTATCTACGCCGGGGTCACACCACGCCAAGCCAAACACCCTTACATTGGCCCTAGCCGCGCCATGCCATAGTAGCGCCCGTGCCTAGGCTTGCAAACCGTGCAACCTAGGACAAATTGGCCATGCATGCCATTGGCACATGCTAACACGCATCGCTGGTAGCTTTTCTTACCAGGATGTGGCCCTAATGACCGAGCGTGCCATTGACACATGCCAACACGCCGCTTGTAGCTTTTCTTACCAAGTCGTGGCCCTAATGGCCGAGCATGCCATTGGCACATGCCAACACGCATCGCTGGTAGCTTTTCTTACCAGGCCGTGACCCTAATGGCCGAGCGTGCCATTGGCACATGCCAACACGCTCGCTGGTAGCTTTTCTTACCAAGTCGGGTCCTAATGGCCGAGCATGCCATTGGCACATGCCAACACGCATCGTCGGGTAGCTTTTCTTACTGTGCCGTGGCCATAATAGCCGAGCATGCCATTGGCACATGCCAACACGCTCGCTAGTAGCTTTCATTACCTAGTCGTGGTCGTAATGGCCGAGCGTGCCATTGGCATATGCCAACACGCTTCTGGTAGCTTTTTCTTACCAAGCCGTGGCCCTAATGGCCGAGCATGCCAACACGAATCGCTGGTATATTTTCTTACTGTGCCGTGGCCCTAATGGCCTAGCATGCCATTGGCACATGCCAACACGCTACTGGTAGATTTCATTACCTAGCCGTGGCCCTAATGGCCATGCGTGCCATTGACACATGCCAAACACGCACGCCGGTATCCTAACTTGCAAGCTTTTCAACCTAGGCTAACTTGGCCGACGTGCCATTGGCACATGCCACACTCGCCACTAGCAGCTCTGGCATTGCCACTTACACTCAACGCAACGTACCACCAAGGCATTCCGCACATGCCATTGGCACATGCCACACACGCCACTAGCAGCTCTGGCATTGCCACTTGCACTCAAGGTGCAACCCGCAACAAAGCCATTCCGCACATGCCATTGGCACATGCCACACGCGCCACTAGCAGCGCCACTTGCACTCAAGGTGCAACCAACACTCGAGACATCAACACAAACTGGGGGATGCTTTCCAGGGTCTTGGTTTGGCGGTCATAGCATGCAGCGTACACTACGCTCACATTAAGAAAGCGTGAATAGGAATAAAGCGGTCAAATAAATGAGGAAATAATGGTGAAAACGTTTTCACCCATAAACACCATGCGGTTACCACCTCCTCCCATTATTTCACCCTTTACTCTCTTCCTTCATGAGGCCAGGGTACGTTTCAATCTCGACTTGTATAAATAGGTCTTACCTATTTCCACCGGACCACAAGTCTCGGTCAGGAGAAAAACATAACACTCTCATAAAAGGCAACTTTACAAGCTCTCCAAAAAGCATCTCTTGCAAGCTTCCGAAGCTTTCACTTTCTTTGCTTCCCTCCCCAAATCAACCCTTCTCCTCCACTTTGTGACCGAAGCAAGTCCGGGAACGGCCATTTCTTGGTTTAGGCCGGACTTGTACAGATTGATCTCGAATCTAGAAAGTGCTCACGTGCAACACATTTGTTTAGGGTTTAAACCAATTTCTCACTCATCACCTACCAAATTTACCAAAATCGGCGGAAACGATTTTTACCCATAAACATCGGTTCAAAAAAATAAGCAGGGACACAAAAGATGTTTAAGGTTTATCGTTTAAATATCCAGATGCTCAAGTGTTTATGTCTGGATATTTCTCAAAATTGCGAAGTAGAATGTTCCATAACCGAGTTTTCTAAAATTTGTCATATTTTCTTTAGTGGCGCATCACCTTCACTAAGACGTCATGTGGTTGGAGTCATTGATGTGAAATTTGAACATGGTTAAAAAAATTTTGGTATTTTGGTCGAGTTTTTATTTCTCATTGTAACAGCTTTCTTTATTTCTCGCCAAGATTCATATTCTGTGGAGTATATTTTAGAGAAAAATCTTAAGTGCTTCTTTGCCCTCACTATTTGTGAAAGCTAAACATTAAAGCGAGATACTTATATTGAAACGACAAGGTTGAGAATATTAATCGAAGTTTTTTTATTGAAAAGCTTGATTACAAAACAAGTTTCCGTGAATTAATAGGTGGAGATAAAAAAAAATCCACACATAATAAATGTATTTCCTAACTAACAAAGTATGTAACTATATATACAAAATATACAATAAATACATATCTCCTAATACTCCCCCTCAATTTGGATCACGAATGCGAACTTGCGAAGAAGCAGCTCAAACAGAGGACGTCCAAGAGCTTTGGTGAAGATATCTGCAAGCTGAGCAGCTATTCGAACACGAGAAGTAAAAATAGCACCAGACTGAATTTGATCGCGCACATAAAAACAATCAATCTCAATATGTTTGGTGCGTTCATGAAAAACAGGATTAGCAGCAATATGAAGTGTAGATTGACTATCATAGTAAAGGCGCAAAGGCTGAGAATGATACATACCTAGAGATTTTAATAGTTCCTTTAACCACGTGAGCTTGCTACAAGTATGAGCCATGGAATGGTACTGGCTTCAAAGCAGGAAGAACGAGATATTGTGTGTTGCTTCTTTTTCTTCCTATATAGGTGAGCCTCCCAAAAATAATAAAGTAACCAGTGAAGAGAACAACGACTAAGAGGGTAGGAGGCCCAATCGTAGTCACAATAAGCAAAAGTAAGTTGAAGAGAACTATCCTTATGTGAAATAATCCCTTAACCAGGATGGTACTCAAAAGCAGCTTCCCAAGACACCCGAGGAGACTGTATAAATTGAGCCAATACATGCAGCGAGTAACACAATTCGGGACGCATAATAGTCAAATAAATCAAGCGTCCAATAAGACGACGATACTGGGATGAATCGGAATACAAGGGTCCATCATCAAAAGCTAAATGATGATGTTGATCAATGGGTGAAGAAGCTGGTTTGGCTCCAAGAATCCCAGTCTCAGACAGAGTATCCAATGAGTATTTACGTTGCGATAAAAACAGACCATCATTTCCTCGGGACATTTCAATACCAAGAAAATACTCGAGATGGCCCAGATCTTTCATATGAAAGGATCGGCTTAAATATGCTTTAAAAGCACTAATAACAGCAGAATTGTTCCCAGAAATTATAACCTCTGACTGGTCAATTATCCGAGCATTACCAGGTGATACCCGGTCTGACACACCTTGTGAACTAACACTAGATGAGACTAAAGCATATATCTTCCATATTCAAAGTATTTATATAAGACAAAAGAGTCACCTGACTCATTCTGTGAAGTATCAACGGGTCCAATATTTTCTGGGTGTCCACCTGACACTTTCCGTGACTGGGGAGCAGGAGTAACTAATTTATTTCGTGAAGGTGCTGATAGGTCATCTGTTTGGTGACAACGGCCATGTGTGGACTGTCCCTTGTGGCCGAACTCACTATTAAGAAACGCGTCAGCGTCTGTCTGTACAGACTTTTGATATGTGTCAGCAACGTCTGTCCTTGGACTGTCACCTGTGACTGTTCCACCTTCCCCCAATATTATCAGTGTTAGACGATTCTCCCTGTTCTGCAGAGGTTACTGCTGTCATTCAACTCATCTTGGCTATCTTCGTTATTACCGTCCAACGAAACAGCCATATAGGGAAATTTGTTTTCAAAGAAAATTACATCACGAAACACAAAGAATCGTTTAATTTCCAAATCAAACAATTGCCAACCATTTTTTCCATAGGGATAACCAACAAATATACAACGTCTACTCCGTGGATTAAACTTGTTTCGATCATGGGGGACAACACTTGCATAACACAAACATCCAAATACTTTAATAAGAGGATAAATAGGAGGCTTTCTACGTAACATTTCATATGGAGTTTTACCATTAATTAAGCAAGGTAGTAGGCGTCCGATTAATAACATAAGCCGCAATTAGAATGCATTCACCTCAAAACCGAAGAGGTAAGTTTGATTGAAATCGCCGATTCAATATATGTCGATTTTTGCAACTCGCCCATTTTTCTGTGGTATATCCACACATGAAGTTTGAAATTATATTCCTTATTCAGAAAAAAATGGATTCAAAGGACGAAATTCTGTACCATTATCACTGCGAACCTGCTTAACTTGTGTATCAAACTGTGTCTTAGCCATAGCACAAAAATTTGAAAATCTGCACCACCTCGGTTTATGTGCCATTAAATAAAACCAGACACAACGAGAGTAATCATCAACAATAGTAAGAAAATAGTGTGCACCACAAGAAGATGAAGTATGATACGCACCCCATACATCACAATGAACTAAACTGAAGATATATTTAGCTTTATTCTCACCGATAGGAAAACTAGCACGAGTTTTTTTAGCCTTAAAACAAGTATCACATGGTTCATTGAGAAACTTGGACAATCAACTTTATTCATACCAGAAGCAAAGATATAATCTTATTAGAAGGATGGCCTACACGCCTATGCCATAAGTAATAATCTTCACCAAAGAGTAACTCGATTTCCCATAATTTGCGCTCCATTGTGGAGGATATAGACCCCATCTCGTTCCTCCCACACCAATCAGGCGTCCTCGTAGTGCGGTCCCGTATCACACACAACTTATATCAAAGTAACAATACATTTCAGATCTTTAATTAAACATGCATGCTAACGAAATCAAGTTGCAATGAAGATCGGGAACATATAAAACACGATATAATCTCATATTGTCTCCAAACACCACAAAGTGCCTTCACATGAGCAATTGTGTACGTGGCATTCGGAAGTTTTACGGAAGAAAAACCTATTTGATAAGTTTTACACAAAAACTCTTTACTTCCTGTCATATTCCTTGAAGCCCTTGTATCAAGTATCCACTTCTTAGAAAGTTTTTCCTTGAACCCTTCTCATTGAAGAATTAAGCATATTCACAATAGCTTCCCACCGTGCATCGGTGAGAGTATTAGCAAGTGGTACTCGATCTTGTGATGACAGATAACTTCTAGTTAAATTCGCATCAATTTTCATAAGTGCAGATTAACAACAATTTGGCCATCTTGTTCACAATTATCACCATTCAATTTCACCCTAGAGAAATCATTGTATCCGTATAATCCGAAGAATGTAATATGGTGTATTGAATTAATTTTATGTTATTTTCGATTCTCGGCTCGATGCCATGAAACGACAAGGTTGAGAATATTAATTGAAATTTTCTTATTGAAAAACTTGGATTACAAAATAGGTTTCCCCGTGAATTAGTAGGTGAAGATCAAACAAAATATACACATAATAAATGTATTTCATAACTAACAAAATATGTAACTATATATACAAAATATAGAATAAATACATATCTCCCGATATATATTCAACACCATAGCTCAGTGTCATACCAAATAGGGAAAATTAGGCTAAGGCCCCAAAAAAATAGTATTCTTATTGTCGGGCCCACGAATAATTTTAGTTTCTATGACACCCATAATTATATGAAATTTTGAAAAATACATCCTAATTTTTCAGGGGTATAATTGACAAACAAACTAGGATATAACATATCTTAAAATCCGCTTTGGAATTTTACAAATTTTATATCATTCAAAGCTTTTAAGAGAGTTACACAATGAGTATAAACAACAATATCAAATTTTTGTTTTTCATGAAAAAATCGGAAGTGATCATCATTTTAGGCAAAATTTTCGAAAACTTCATACATAACCATTATGCAGACATCGAAAAGATGCATGACACACTATGCAAGCACAATAAAAAGATGCATGACATACTATGCAGGCACAACAACAATATGCATAAAAAAGTTATGAAATTGGTTGCATAACCCCATGACAATAGTCCACCGCTTCTTGTTTTTCTTGACCTACTTCGAATGGTTCAACAGTAATGGTCGGTGCCCATTGTAAACTCAGACACAGCAACATATACTTCAGCGGAACCCCAGAAACAATCCACCAAAACCACTCCAAATTCGAGCAAAAAAACACCAACAAAGCCATCATTTAGTAGCCGAAATATTCCGTGCAAATCCCATCTCGTTTTCCTCCTCTTGCTCGGTGATTTGTCTAGCCAAAATTTGACCAAAGCCTATTAAATTTGCATTGTAAAGATGCCTTGACATCAACCCATTAAGAACAAGTAAACTCGAATTAAGTATACCAAAAAGAATGAAAACGTTGCTATTCTAATGAGAATGCATCCCGATCTACTCAAACATTTTTCCTCGATCAAATAAGGTACGAGCCAAATCAAAGTTACTAAAAAATGATTTCCACTACACAACTTGTTGTCGGCGAATAATACCTTAACTGGGATAATGGGTGCTAGCGTGAAGTTTTCGGGCGGTGGGTTTGACAATGGAAAAAATCTTAGAAATTACTTTGATCATAATTTTCACTACCACTACCAAATATGTGGGAGTATGAATTCAGTAGGTTCCAACCATGAAAAAAAAACATTCTGGAGTGTTCAAAGCTTTAGTGCTCATATTTGATGATATTACATATGTAAGTGTGACTATACCGAGCGTGGCCAGCTATGGTGCCATGAGTGAATACCACAGATGTGGTTAAAATGCAAGGTCAATTGTTTAACCTAATTTGATTGGGGGCCATACATTTTAATTGGGGTCAAGCACTAGAGGACAAAAAAGGTCACCCAATCCTAATTTGGGTTACCCCTTATAAAAATAGTTTCTAAATGGCTAAAATGCTCCTGAGTGATTAGTTTTAAGATTTAATTAAGTTGATTAGTGGGATAATTTTGTTTAGATAAAAATCGTGTTTTGGGATTAAAATTTGGGAAATTTTAGTTTTGGGTTTTTTTTTTGAGAAGAAGAAGAGTAGTTTTGAGAGGAAAACTAGGGTTTTTAGAAATGAGTGATTCAAGTGAACCCGCACTCAAAACAATCGGTAAACCTCATATACTCTTGAAATTGTCCGAATGGTGCTCCAAGGGGTCGATTGATGGTTACTATGGAACTACTCAGAGTGAGGGTCGTTATAGTCGGGTGTTGTATACCCCAACGACCCTAAAGAGTCGCCACACTGTTGACACACATGGCGACGACTCTAACCTGCAACTTTTAATGGTGATGAAAAATCGTCAAGATGGTGTGTTAAACCATGACGATTTGTTTATAATGTTCATCTAGAGTCGTTAGTTGATTCGTTTAATACCCAGACGACTCTCGAATCCAAACTCTCTGTATAAAAAGGCAAGTTTTTGTGTTTGAGTCGTCATAGGGATATTCTGATATACTGACGACCCTAACCAACCATTTATAATGTTAACCTAGAGTCGTTAACCAATAACAGGGGTCGTCAAAACAGGGTCGTCATTTTCAACCTAATACGATAACGACTCTATTCTAGGGCAAAAAATGTTGAAGTAGCAGAATTAGGGTCGTCATCTTCATCCTAATACACTAACGATTTTTTCATAGAATCCGCATGCAAATGAAAAGTCGTTAGGGGTTTTCATTTCGATGCTCACGACTCTTACACTGAAATTTCGATACTAACGAATACAAGGTGGGTTTAAGTTCACATATCTTCTAATTGGAAACATAGCTTTCTTGGGTTTTCATTTTTGGCGACGATTACGTGATGAATCGGTTGAAGAAAAAAAATCACTACAAGAAAAATGGACTTTAGCGACTATCCAGATTCGGTTGGTGGAGGGCCCTTTTTAGCGGCTGGAGATCTATAGCAATCCCCATGGCAACAGATACGCTCTGTGGCTAAAGGCTGCTTTGCTAAAGAGTTGGACCAACCATGCTGTTGCAGTAGATATCTTCCAACTCGAATGAAGCGACCAAAGTTTTCGTCAGCAAAATTCTCCACTGACTACTGGTTGTCGATGGTATAACCCATAAAGTATTGTTGCTGAAATTTTTCACTCGCATAAATATTTGCTGCTGAAGACTAACACGTCGTTGGTAGAGCTAGCCAACTATACAATTTTTTCTGCTGCTAAAGGATTTCACTCACTGAATTTTAGTCGTTGTAGTTGTTTGAGGTTGTCGGCTAAGGATTTTAACCACCCAATGTGCTGATGGTCAGGAGTTTTATCCACTGACGTCATGTTGGTAAAAGGATTTAGAAGGCCAAATATTTACCGGTTAAGGTGTTAGTTGTGACGTTGGTGAAGAATTCACCAACACAAGATCCTGTTGGCATTATTTTTAATCCACTACAGTTTCAGATGGCGAAGGCGTTTAATGTTGTTGGTTAAAGAGTTTGATCCACTAAATTTTAGTTGGTAGAGGATTTCATCAGCCAAAATATTGGCCTCGTTAAGGTGTTTCCTAGCGGTGACGGTGAAGACGCCGTCGCCTACGAGTCTAAGCTATTGGTGAGTGATTAATTAAGAGTACCAAAATAATATGGATTTCACTTTGAAAATAATATTTACATATCATGAATACTTTGAAAATATCCAAAACACCAACCACAGATCCATCCACAAATAAGAGATCAAAATACTTGGAACATATTTCCGTCGTTTGGGCTCGCATAGAAAGTACATCAAAAAGAAAACCGACTAATATTCTAAGAGACTCAGAGGACATGCAAGACCTGGACTCTCGTTGAGAGATTGGTAGCAATTGAGAGTCGGGATCTGGATCTATACTCGCTAAGTTTCACTAATGAATTCCTCTGTCCCCTTAAGGTAGCAACTGTATGTATTATAACTCCAGCTCTGTAAACTGTTCGTTCTCATACGCTGACAAAGTTGGTCTGGTTCTCATACGCTGACAAAGTTGTCTTCCCATGTCTGCAAATCAAAATAATCAAAATAAGGTGAGAAAAAAAGAGAGTTGTAATAGGTTTTCCATGTGTCAAAAATTCTAAGGTTCAAGTATCATCAAAACCCAACTCTTCTGGATTCACCGAATTTCCGAACCGATCCGTGAAAAGATAACTACGACTTAAAAACGCAAAAAAAAACCTAACCTTCACCGTAATTATTGAGTTTGAGTACACCGCATACTACCTTCCTACATTTTATGTTCCGCTCATTTTCTTGTCGAGCATTGTGCTCGCTCGTGAGAGGGTCACCACACCACCTCTACACAAAACATGACTCCTTTCGTGCCACCACTTAAACCCCGTAAGTATTTCACTCATATTAACGACTCCTCGATATGTATATGATTAATAAACTGAAGGGAGACTACAAACAAAATGTATTGTATCTATTTGCATACAACTCGAATTAAAATCGACAAAATATGAAGGAGTCGACAAACTCCAAAAACGTTCTTACATAAACAAATTTAATTCACATTATGAAACTAGATATGAATCTCTTGTTGTGAATTAACTTCAAGGTGACTAAGCACATTACAATAAACAAGTTCATGCAAACATCAATAACAACAAAGCATTGCCCTTAAAAAGTTCATATAGACATCAATTTTTCTATCAAGTATTTATACCTACAAATGTCGAAGGAAATGACCACGTAAATATTGTAAACCAATAAACTGAATGACACCCATGTTAAAGAAAACTGGAAGCAACCCCAGTGTTCCCCTAGCTTATTGAGGACAAGTGGACAGCTTCGGGGCGTGGAGAGCTTGTACTAGGTTTGAATACCAATAGTCAAACATAAAATTCTTGACTACTTCAATGTCAAGACCACCGTATTCCGACAATGAGCCTCGGACTAGTTTTGTAACCATACTTGTAACTATAACATGTATTACCACATCAATGACCTAGTGAAACTCAAATTGACTACATATAAATCAACCTTCTTCTTGAAACTTGGCCCCAACCAAGAGAAATACTTGATTAGGTAAAGCAAAGATCATAAGGTGAGACACAACAAAGGTACACTAAGATTAACAGATTATTTCACAAGCAAAATAGCAAATAGACAAGTGAATGCATGCAATGATTCAAAACCTGAATTTACTGAAAGAAGCACCATATAGTATCACCAACTACCCAAAGAAATTTTGTTGGGGGGTTAAGCATAACATACCTATTCACCATCTCCGCATCGAACCGCCACTCAAATAAGAAAACAATTGATCTGCAGCTGCCAATTAACACTCTCAGATTGAACCAGGCTTCATCCTCTGGAAAGGCATGAAATTCTTGTCCTTGTTGACCTTCTTTAGACCTGCAGAATTCCAAATACTTGTCTTTTAGCTGAACATATTGAACATGATCTAATGATGTTTTGTATTTGATGGACTACCAATACCATATTTTTAAAATTCACATGAATCTTGGTAAACGTGAAAAATTGCCACAGTATATCCATCAACAGAACCATAAAATTCACATGATCCCTAGTCTTTTAACTCAATCTCAGTAAACGTGAAAGATTGCCACAGTATATCCATCAACAAAACCGGATAGCAGTTTCTGGCATGGTTCAACATCCACAGGGTCCCCAAATTATGATACATATAATACAAACCAGATAACTCTTAAGGAATAACAACGGAGTACTCTTCGACTTAAGCAATAGCAATCAACAGTTACACAGCTCCTAAAAAATTATAAATAAGATAATAAGCAATTACTAAATGTGAGACAATGAATCTTGAAACTCACTCATTCACTATTTTAAGAACTTATTTATCCCCGCTACTCGTTCTGATTACTAAAAAAAAATTCAACTATCAACTAATTAGGGAGGGAGAGCTACAGTTTGCACTATCGTAACTATCTCTACAGGTTGAGAACCTTGTAATCTCGTCCCTATCAATATAAAGATGGCAAGTCAGTGGACTACCAAGTTCCATTTATACAAGGTTACAGTAAAATCCATTTATCTAAGATTAAATTAAAATATTTCTTTAACAACAAATTAGCTGCCACGAGTCCAGAGAAACTAAGCAACTCAGTGTAAGAGAATGAATTACCCCGACTTACAATCAAAATACTACATCAAAACCAATCCTTGTCTGTGTCAACTATCTGAAGTCAATCGAGAAAACAAACACTTTCAAACTATAATAAATTATTTTGAGTATGTAAAGACCTAGGGATGTAGGGATGGAGTTTTACCTAGGATGTAAAGACCAACATTATGTCCCTTTTTGTTCATCTTGGCAAGTTGGTAATGGATCAGTAATGGCGGTAGTATTTACAGGGAGTGAATGGGATTAAGGTTCCTCAGATTGAACCATCTAATACCAGATCTGGTTCCTCACTCCAAAAATGATAAATTTGGGTCCTGCATACAAACAAACAAGGAGTAGTAACACATATGAGCAAAACTCTTTTGCCTAATATATGTTATAATGTACTGTGTATATAATTTAATTCATTACTTACGCACAAACCTTGAAGTTGTCTTCGTCTCGAACGGGAATGTTATTCTTGGATTCTCTTAAAGCCAAGTATGGGAATCCTCTCGCCATAGAGCAACAATACACCTCAATTATAAGAAAATTGAAAGAGAACTTAAGAACCAATTCTGAAGTCGGAAAACATAATGAAGCAAGAGATGAAGAAAAATATACCCGAAGTTCCATTCGGCTTCAATGAATGGTCCGCTCCTGATTACATACACAATAGTCTTTTGGATAAGACTGATGAATTTAACTCTATCATACTTCCCTTCAAAATTAAACTGCATTGTGGAGATAAATCCATATTAGTTATCAACCCAAGACACAGAGCATATGGACAAGATGAAAAACATCAAACAATAAATGCCAAAATTGAAGCACATATGTATTGCGTTACCTGTCCTTGTACAGGTTCATGGATGTTCCAGAAGACGTATGTCTGAATCACATTAAGCAAACACTATGAAATCAAAGGAAAAATATTGAAATCCTCATTTTTCAACTCAGGATTGACCGTCACAGTTGAAATCGAACAAGAAAATAATCTCAAATACAGCAATTGCACTTTACCAAAAGCCCTAATTTTTCCTTCAGAAAATTCAAAAAAATTTTGAAATCCTCATTTTTCAACTCAAAATTGACCATCACAGTTGATATTGGACCAGAAAATGATCTCAAACACACATGCAATTGCAGATCCAACAAAAGCCCGAACTTTTCTTCGGAAAATCGAAAAAAAAAATGACCATGTGTCTAAATCCAACGGAGACAGAGACCATGAAGTGCTATTCTACTCTTTGATGAAATAAAAATCAAAAGTTGATAAGAAATGATTACTGCACAAGCCGTTAAAGTGAGGTTTTTAACTTCTCTCTATTTGAATCAGACAAAAAATAGATGGAATGATGAGAGAAACGAACAGGGAAGAATCAAACCCTAGCCTAAAATCAAACCTGAAAATCAAAACTAGCTAGATGGAAAAAAAAAAAACCTGAAATTGAAAAGAGAAAGGGTTTCTTTACATAAAAATCGAAAGAAAAAAAAAAAGATAAAACTAAAAATCAAATACACCCTAAAACTTGAAATCAAACTAATAAAAGTGATTTCAAACTTACCAAGGGATTGATCTGATTTCGTGTCAATCTCACCAAGAAAAAGGGTTTGACAGGAAGAAAAGGGAGAGTTCTGAAACGGGAGAGTTCCATAAAGAAAATGATAAGGAGATGGAGGAAGAAGAGAGTGGAAAGAGAGAGGATTTTCTGAAAGGAAAAGAGTTTTGAGAAGAGAAAGAAAGTTCTAGATAAGATTTCTAACCAATTTTTTTTTATTTTTTTTTTTTTTTTTTTTTTTAATATATATTAATTATATAAGGTATTTAATTTGTCTCTTTGAATGTGGGTAAAAATATCCAACCAGTAGCTTTAATAGTTTGAAATTGGGTGGAAATAATTTTATCCCAATTTTCCATTATATTTCAGCGGGAAGAATTCCCTCCAAAAGGATTCTAATTATTTTTTTGAGGAAAATTCCCTCCAAAATCATTTTATTTTTTTCAGCTTGTGTGGGAAAATCCTTGCTCAGATATTTGTTGTTTTGAATTTGGGTTGAAATATCTTTTCAAGAAATTTATGAAATTCGATGGATTATAGGGATGGTCATGACGGAAATTGGGTACCAGAGGAATGGTTACTTGGACTAATAGAAACGATTATTGTATCACTGACTTCAAGGCCTTGCGATTTTTTTCAGCAAATATTTCAATCCTTCCCAAATAATTGGCGAGTACAATTGGTCAACGAAATAATGCTTTCAGGAAAAGCGGGACAGACAAATAACCAAATTAATAGCAGGACCCGCCTGCTTTTCCCCTAAGGGGCTGGCCTACCTTCATTGTCTCGTGCGGTGTTGGGGTGGCTGTCCGTAACTACCCAAAAAAATTAATAGTTTGTAAGTTCGGGAGGAAAAAAAAAAAGACAAGAATAATTGTTTTTTATTAGTTTTCAACTAGACACGGATCCAAACAATGTATAAGAATGAGAGTGAATACAAATAATGAATAATGAGTTTCATAGAATCGGAAGTTAACCTTCGCCGAGACACGAATCCTAAAATATGTATAAAAATGAGAATAAACTCGGAGAATCTGAAGTTGTTCTTCGCCAAGACACGAATCCGAAGTATGTATAAGAATGAGATATGTATCTTGGAGAAGAGAAAGTTCACATTCGCGTAAACATGAAGTATGTATAAGAATAAGAATGGTTCTGAATAATAAGAAATGAATTTCTGAGAATTGAAAGTTGACCTTCGCCTAGACAAGAATTTGAATTATGTGCAAGAATGAGAATGAACCGAGGAATGAAAAATGAATTTCAGAGAATCAAACGTTGACCTTCACCTAGACACCAATTTGCAGTATGTATAAAAATAAAAATGAATTTGAATATGATAATGAATCTCAAAGAATATTTCTGGATATTATGTCCGATATACATTCTGATCAACCAAATATGGAAAAAGGAAGATTTTTGTAGTTCATTGCTAGATTTAGAGTTTCGTTACAGATAATCAGATTAACTAGATATGGAACGAGGCATATTTTGGTTCACATTTTTATATATTGACCTCCGGATACATTTCGATCAATCGGATATGGAACAAACTTGATTCGATGGTTTTTTCCTAAATTTGGTTTTTTTATATAGTTACTACGACTAATCAAAGACAGAACGATCGACCTCTGTTATATATTCCAATCAACTATATATGAAATAAAATAAATTTTATTATGTTCAAAGACCAAGGATTTTATTCCTAAATACTTATGTTGGTGTAATGTTATTTATTTATTTTTAAAAAATAATGTGAAGCATGAGATCACTTAAATGCTCTAGTGATAAACTCGCCAAAAACAATCTTGTCTACAAAAGAAGAAGCCTTTCGAATGTTAATGTCTTTACAGGCTTAGTAAACCATCAAACTTAGTAATTGACATATCATGGTGGCTGAAAGCCACTAACCACAACATGAAATTAATGGGTTGGTATAAATGTCTACCTACAGACTGACTTGGTGGATACAGATAGTGGCTTGAAATATTCACCTTCTATTGTACTTTGTAGTTGACAAATTCTCGTGGCTAAAAACTACTGACAACGCCAACAATTTGATGGTTAGTTAAGGTGTCCACCAACATTTTGTTTTAGTGGGCAAGAAGAGTCACAAAAAATATATAGCTTCTAAGGTACAATTTGGTTGCCGAAACATGGTGGTTAGTACCTAATAACAACAAATATAATATTTCGGTTGTTAAGTCATCGCTGCTAAAGAGTTCCACCAATCATCGTTGCTGGAAAACTAGTGTTAAGAGGTTTATGACAACCGAGAGATGTTTTTAGTTGCAACAAATTGTTGTGAAGAGTTCCTCAATCGTAGTTGGTAAGAAAATAGTCGTTAAAGCCAAGTTTTCTTGTAGTGAATCTCTTCAAAATAGTCGTTAATGGTGGTGGTGGAGAAGAGAACGGGGAGGAGAAGAAGATGAAAAAGAGAAACCTAATTAAGGTTTTTAATTAAGATTAACTTATTTTTAATGTTTAGTTTTAGGTAAGGGTAAAATAGTATTTTCCTAGTCGGATTAATAGGCCCTGATAATTTTGGGGTGCAAATAAAATTTGTTGGTCCCGAATTAAAATGTTTGGCCCCAATCAAATGAGGTTGTTTAACTTTCAAGGTTTTGGTATACCCAACGTGCATAGATGCTCTTTCTTGGATTGTACACTAAGTACATACATTATTAAATACTCACTACACCAAATCTAGGTTTTACTAACAATGTGCTTCCTAACTAAATTTTTTATGGTAACACAAATGATCCATTATAATTCTAATAACCCTTATAAAGAGTTAGCAAATTAACCAATAGTTACTATAATTAGGAATTAACTTATAAAAACTAAATAACTATTTCAAAGTGTGATTTGATTAGTTATACAAAACTAACACATTTCTACTAAATAACTAATATCAATATTTCTACCCATAACTACATGTATCCTAAAATCAACCCCATGTTTGTAACTTTTTACCATTTTTATTTATAACACACTTTCACATATCTAACACATTGATTTATTTTGAATAACTAGAAAAATAAAATGAATTTCTAAGTTCCTTAAATCTCTTGCCTCTAGAACCGATTGATAATTCTAGAACCCTAGAATAACTTAAGTCCAAGAACCAATGGGTGCGGGAACCAAAGTTTAGTTCCATTTTTTAACCAAAATTTTAGTCCTAGAGCCAATGGGTCCAGCGTCCACGGTCCACACTCGATAGAACCAAAGCAATTGTGGTGCCTGTACAAGAAAGAACAAATGGTCGAAAGGAAACCTGTGAAATCAAAGCCTGTGCTCCAAAAAAAAACCACTCTAAGCTTCCATTGTGAAATCAATTCAAAGAAAAACCACTTAATCTCGATCAATTTTGCCCTATGGTTTCGATTCCCATATTGATCTAATCCGTTTTACCATTGATTTTGTGTTATCTCTACGACCAAGGCAATCGAAAGGTTCAATTTCTTCTCCTTCTTCTTTCGATCGTAGCTCTGGTGACATATTAAAACTATCTAACCTTAATTATTGTATGTATTTCAATCTCTTTTCTGTTTTTGTTTGAGATCCGGGGTTTTTGATTACTTTGAAGTTGGTTTAGTGCATGTTGAAATATGATTAAATTAGGTCCTTTTATGATTTGGATTTGATTCTGTCTATTGTTCTATGGTAGATTTTCTTAATATCCGCTCAAAACTGCGATTGCTTAGATAGATTAATGTTTGAAAACAAACTATCTCACTCCCTTAACTTTTGTTGGTGTTAATGGTTATCATAACAGATCTTTTGATTAACCTTTAAATCTGGTTAGATTGCTATCATGTTATTTTTCTGTCTCTTTTGAATCTATTGAATGAATTATTACCGAATTCTTATTTTAAATTTTCTCTGCAAATAGGAACTTGAGATGGATAGGAGTTCTGATCCTTATAATTCCTCAACAAGTGAGGTAAGTGTTTCTTATGTTGTCCCTGGATGTGATTCCTTACAGGAATCTTCTCTTTTTGATGGCTTCACTCAAATTGAGATGCTCAGGCAAATGATGAATTTTTAGTTTAGTAGTACATCAGGATTAATGTTAGAGAAAGTTGTTGAAATCGTGATTCTTAAGCTATTTGGAAGATTTGAGTTGATCTTGCAATGGTTACTGATGGGTAAAAGCTGGTTTTAACTAGAACGAAAAAAATATTGAAGCACAACCGTTTCAGGTGGATAATTTAGATGACTAGGGTATACACAAAGAATGTTGATAGTGTCCCATTAGACCATTACTTGTAATTATAATTTACCCAGTACAATGTGCCATAGATGTTTGAAGTTTCTTGGAACACTTTTCTCTTAGCGTCATATGAATCGACTAGCTGATAAGTTTTTTGATAATTGGAGTTGTCTGTTCACGGATAGACTAGCTAACAAGTGTGCAGATATTTTAGTTGAATATGCCTGTAGAAAAATAGTTTCCGTCGGTTAGGAGATTATCCTAGTTTTCTAACTTCTGCTGTCCTGATGCTGGCCACAAAGGCGATGCCGATACAAGTCGAAGTGGTTACTGATATTTGGAGACAGAGCATAAGAAAAGGCTATATAATACCAGCCCCTATTTCATTTTCTGCATTTAAACTAGTAAATTTATTTATACCAATCCACTTATGTTCACCTTGCGACAATTTTTAACTCTTGGACTTGACATTTGCCTAAAATAAAAACACTTCTTAATATTTGTTTGGCGGGTAAGCATTGTTCATCACATTTTTTGCTCATTTATATTTATCACTACAGCAGTACCTGTGTAATGCTGGAATACTTTTGTGCAGGAAAGCATCAATTCTTTTTTCATTTCTCTCTGGTGTTGTTACTAGCAGTTACTTTCGAGTTCCTAGTTACCAAACTTCGTACTAATTTTTCAATGTTCTCGATTCTAGAACATTCATTGGTTCCGCTAAGGGTTAAACCCCAAGGGAAGGTGAGCAGTTGAGATTTCACTTGCTAGAAAACTCACAAGGTTTGTTTAAACTCAACTCACAAGCTTTGTTTAAACTGCTTGCATCCTTAGCCACTTTTTCGGTTTCAATGTCATTGATTAGGTTTCTGTTGTTGCAGACAAAGCTTTGAGAAAGCTTTGGTTAATTGGCTAGAAGAGGAAGAAGATGGTTCTGATGATGGAGTTTACTATTGAAGCCAAGAATCCATCTCATCAAATGTATTATGCATCTGAGTGCGGAGAGCCTCAAATGCAGGTTGCAGACAAGGTACTGAGTAATGTCTATCTTAACTGATTAGTTTCATAAATGTGATATTCAACTTAGGCTATTTCCAATTTTACCATGTCAAGGTCCTAAAGATGGGATTCAATTTTAGGTTATTTCCAATTCCTCAGAAACTCAAAGAATTGACATCAAGGAATTGGGCTTTTCTGGTAACCTTTTTACCATGAGCAATCGTGGTCTCAGCTGTCCGCGTGGCTAATTAGAATAGGGTGGCAAAGTACAGCGCATATAAGGTGGCAATGCTTTATTTTGAATGCTAGTGGACTCAGACTGAAGTTATCTCTTAATTGTTCTGGCCTTCTATGCTAGATGGAGCCATGGAGGTTTAGGTCAGTGGGGATTAGATAATCAAATTCCTCTAGGCTGCTGTTATAGATTTATGCGTGTCTATTCATCATGCACGATAGATTATTATATAGTAAGTCTTCTGTATGGAGATTTCTTGCATTGGATTTTTTGTTTTCTTAAATGTTTCCGTCAACCCTGATGAACTAGTGGAACATTTTCTAGCCAAAAGTGGGTGTCAACACCCTGATGTTCGATTGAAAGACTGACTATTCTTTATTCCTCTCCTTTTCTTATCTTAAAAAATTAGGGTCCTTTTGATGAAAGTTATCAATTTATCAATTAGATGATGCAACATAATGAGTAACATTGAAATTTGGTAGGCCCATAAGAAAAAATAAATGAATTAGGAAAGTTTATATGGGAAAGTTTTGTAGTCTGTTATTGGGTTGTGGTATATTAGGTAGTATATTTATGTTGACTTGGTTTTCAATCCAGTTTTTTGTTCAATAGTGTGCTTCTTACATACGGTGAGAATTGAAGAGCCAATCGTAGGTCTTTAATGATAATCTAAAATAGCATTATTATGGTTGTTTTGTTTAGTTTTGTCAAATCTTGCTTAACCCCACGGTAATTCTGTTTTTGTAGTCTTGTAAAAGATCTAGTTAATGTGGTGTTTTCTCCCTGTCTTACCAGTGTACATGTGTGGTTAGCATCTACTTACCTAACTTCAGTGGAATTATGCATTGAAATTCTGGCGAAAACGACATACCATAATTTGCTAGTTTAGCACTAGCCCTCTTTTGTAATGCCTGAGATCAACCTCTCTTCTTGTTTGAAGAATTTTCTTTCGTTCTTCTTTTCTTGTTAAAATTTCGTTTTGTTGGAACCTTTACCAATTTTTTATTAGATTGCACTAAAAGAAGTCGCACAAGAACGATGCTACCATGTTGCTATTCTTAACTCAACTTGGTTTTTCGGAAAATGCAGGTTGTGTTGAATGTACGCATCGAGATACTTGCAGCTGTAAACGCTGATGATGGAGTTGCTTGTTGGCTCGGCTAGGAGGCAAATTGATTGTTTCCGTCCTTTTCTTGATTTTTTGTGTTTCTGTATTCCTATCAGTTTAAAAATCCTGAGTTTTATTTAGAGTAGGAAATACAACTATGGTATCAGCTAATATTCACAAGGCTTATATTGTAGTTCAATTTATTTTCCGGAATATTTGCTGCTTTAAATCTGGTCATTTCTTGTTTGATAAAATATTAACATTTGCAATTATGAAGAAATTGGAGGGTAATATGGTCATTTACCGTTTCTAGAATAGTTGTTGTACTCATTTCGGAAAGGGAAATCTGGTCATTTCCTATTTGATGAAAATAATAACATATGCAATTGTGGTTGAATTGGAGGGTAGTCTGGTCATTTTCACAATCTCAAGAATATTTGATGCATTTATTTGAGTAAGGGTAATCTAGTCAATTTACATAAAATCTATCGTATTTATATGCGGTTGATCAGAATGTATACCAGAGAGGCATATCTTTTGCAATACGAACAATATGCCTTGTGTCATCTAGTTATTGGAATATCTATATCATATCTCTAAATGTACTATTATACCAAAAATCTGCTTTATTACATATATGATTTGTTCATAAAGTACACCGGAGGTTTATCTCGAGCGATAACCAGTATATGCATTGTGTCGTCTTTGATTTGATGGAATATCTATATTGAAGTTTTACTTTATTTCGTATCTGGTTGATCAGAATGTACACCGGAGGCCTATATTGGATCTTTAAATGCACCATTAGACCCTAAACTTAGTTATGTTTCAAATTTGATTAATCGGTATGAACACCGGAGGTCTGTCTCTAGCAATGTGAATACCTCGTTCCTTCTTGAATGACCCATAATATCTATATCAAATTTCTAAATAAGCTATTGAACAACAAAATCCGGTCTGTTCAATATCTGTTTGATCAAATATGTGTAACTTAATCTAGTAATTACTGTCGACACAACATCTGTAATTTTACTCAATGCAATATTATTTCATTATTCAAAATTTTAAACTTGTTAGAATTCAAATTGAATTTGGGAATCCGGTTTCTCAGTTTATTAATTCGAAAAATTATAATTGAAGTTCGCTCTCAATTTTACGTTAAAACTTAAAACTTCCTGTTAGGATTTAAATTGATGAGTGTTCAATCTCATTTGTTATCAACTCGGTATTGGGAAGTCAGCCTTTAATTAATATTTGTCTGAATATTCACTAGTTCGATATATGTCAATAATATATCAAAGAACCAAATTTACCGATGCTAAATATTGTTTTTCAATCCAGTATTTCTTCCAAATCTTCACGGAGAACCTTTGAACTTATCGGACGCTAAAAATTTTCCACAATTGAAATTTTCATCGCATCCCTAAACCCACCAATATTCGTCATATTTTCCTTAGTGACTTCTTCCTCTAAGTCAAAATCTTCACCAGAACCTTAAACGAACTGTTGTTGGCCGTACTATCCTTGACGACCCCTTTTACTAAGTCGGTTTTTTCATTAGAGATCCAAACCTACCTATATTGCTCATATTATCCTTAATAACTTTTTTTGCTAGAGACAATCTCAAAATCTTTAGATGAGTGTTCAATCTCAAATATCGAGAATCTCATTCATTTTCAATTCATTCTCGAATACTCATCATTCGTTATCTTTACGGATAATCTTCGGTTTGTTGAGTTCAAAATTATAATCCTTCAACGAGTTTTTCAATATTTAGGCTTCTGGTTAGAACTTTAATCGACCTGAACGGAAAATTACTTCCTGATACATGCACGTGTAACTTAATCTTATAATATCCTTTCAACATTTAGAAACTATGTATCAGCGAATATTCTACTGAAATATTCTTCCGCACGCCGTTCATTTACACATCTGAAACTAGGAAGAACAATGGCTCCTGCTACTAAAACCGAGAGACCACAGAGATGAAATTGAGGGATCAAGACCCAGAGTTGATTGATCTCAGTGTGGTTTTCTTCCAATAACGAGGACCGATGAGTTCTTTATCAATTCGAGAAGACAAGAAGGAGATTCAAAGGGTATTGATTGATGAACAGAGAGGGAGTTGATTCAGAATGATAAATCAGTAAAGTAAGAGATGGGGGTTGGACCGAATCGATTAATGGAGGACTTTTAGGGATAAATTTGTGTTCGAAGTGATGAAGATGGTTTGCAGCTGAGATTGAAAAGAGAATATGGAATTGAGATCGAGAAATCAAGACAGAGAAGATGTTGAGCGAAGCAATGGTGGTGTTTGGTCTCTGTAATTGATGGATATTGTGAAATAAGAGATGGGTTTGATGTTGATTGAGAATCTGCTGTTGTAGATTGTGATGGTTTCAATTGAATTGGTTATGGTTTTGGTGGGTGATTAAGGTGAAGAACAATCTTTGTTATTAGGAGAAGAAGATTGAATGAAGTTGCGACTATGGATTCAATTAGATGTATGTTAGGAAGTTGGGACTGTGCAGGGATGAAGAGGAAAATGACCTGAAAAATGGTCGGAAATATACTGTAACACAGACGAGATTTAACGACATGCCGTTTCTAAGTGCGTGCCGCTCTTCTTCAAACTGTGTATCGGCTAGGTATCTTGGATCCCCACTGCGCCCAGGCGTTGAGTTTTGGTGACGTGGATCCAGTGAGAAACTTGAATCTCGGCGTACCATTAGACCCAGCCTTAGGCGAATGTTTTAGCACACGAAGAAACACAAAAAGAAACACAATTGTCTCAATCCGTAGGAGAGGTGAATACAAAATCTCTACCGTTTAGTAAATTCCCTGATCCGTATGACTCGTTATTCACGGTCCAAAAAAACTTAAACAAAACCTAAAGCTTTTTTTCTCCCATCACTTTCTTTTTCTCTCTCTTTCTCCAATCTTTCTCAGTCGCATCTGCTGCCTCTCTAACTCCGCCTCTAACAAAAACCCTAAACTGCAACCTCTTTCCTATTAATCCCTCAAAAATTTCCGAACAAGATCGAGCTAATTAATGGAAGATAGATCTGTTCAATCGGTGTTTTTGTATATTTTTTTCTTTTTTTAACCTTTCATCTGTCTTTCTCTATTTTGCTTAAGCAAAAACAGAAAAGCATGTTCATATTCATTTAAGCTTTCAACTGTGATAGTGATTCTTGAGTTGAAGGATGATTTTCCTTACTCTTTCTTCTCATGTATTTCAATTTTCACATCCGTCTATTTTGTTTAGGGTTTCTGTCTTCTTTCTCTCTTTTCCCCAATAGTTTAAGAGTTCTGAATAAAGGGTTTTTAGTAAGCTGGATGGCTATGAACATGTACTGTTCTTGGTGATAATGTTTTTCCTATTTTTTTTTCAATAAACATTCCATGGATTTTAGTTTGGGTTTATGTTGGTATGAATTTTGATGTTTTTTTCTAGGGATCTTTCTGTTCATTTGCAACTTCTGATCTAAAGATCAATTAAATTGAATATCCCTTTAATTCATCACAAGATCAATAGGGGATTTGGCTGTACTCTTTGCTACTGGTGAATTTAATTTGTATCTAGCTACAAAAAGATTCAATTTGTAGATCCAATTTCAATTTTTCTTCTTCACTTTTGTAATTTGATTTCTTGGGTTCAATTTAATTGGGTTTTTGTAGGTCAAAGAAGACGAAAATTGGCAGTGCATCATCAAGTGGGCCATTAGTGAATGAATTGGTGGGACTTGCAGCAAGTAATTTATGGATTGTATCATGCGAAGCTACTTACATTGGCTATTCATTTGCTGTTGTTTAGAGCCAATTTGCGTCGTGTTATCCGGTCTACTATAACATTGCTATTGCCTCCTTGCTTGGTTCAGGTCTATTTACATACTTATTGTAATTTATTTTGTTTCATTCTGTTTTAGGCTTGCTACTAGTTTCCTTTAGATATTCTGTTATTGGCATTACAGATTTAGTTCACATTGCAATTTCGTTTTGGCAATGTGTAGGCCTGTCACAGACCTGTGGGATGTATGCATGGGCTTATAACTTTTTACCCATCATCAATGCAAAACCATGTAATCCCCAGTTGAGGGATTTGATATTGCAGTTAGCGGGGAGGTTGGTTTTGACTGGAAGTTCTTTTTGGCTAGTTTGTATTTGATTTTAATTTTATGTTATGTACTTGAAAATTTCATGTCTAGTTTTTTTTTTTTTTTTGGTTTCAGGATATTTGCAACTCTGAAAGCTGGCCCTATCTTGTGAAATTCAATGGCCCAGTTAGAAAGGGTGAGCTTATGTTTCCACCTTTAGCTTTTAATGCGACTTACATTTCCTGCGTCCTCAGCTCGAGTCAAGGTTAGCACCTCGAGCAGTCTCAATTAATCATGTTTCACAGTTTTGTGCTCTATGATACTATTCTCAAACTGAACTTCCAAATGTAGACATGTTGATGATAATGTATTCTATTTTACAGGCACCTGAGAGGTTTGATGCTGCATACCCTGTCCTAATAGAGGTGGCTCTTACTGGTTCACCTGGATGCAAAGCAAAAAACATTACCCAGCAGATATTTAGCTCAAAGCTGTAGGGAAGAGTGAGTTAAGTTCTACCTTTTAGATTACTTACTTTCAATAGGTTGCGAACTTAACTATCTAGATACTTGCATTGTGTGCTTGCGATCTGATCATTTTTGCTACATAGGTGCTCCTGAATTATCTAAAGATTGCAGGACCAAGTGCTGCAATTCTTAAAAGGCTGGAAATTATTTGAGAAGAAGAAAATGTGTAAGCACTTGGTCCTGCAATCTTTCACTGTTATTTAAACCCTTGAAGTAATGTATGTGTAGTTTTTAATTTCTAGTTTGTCCCACATGTTGTTTCAGGAACCTGAGTTTCCTGTTACAAAAGAAGTAGCAGCTAAGAAAGCAAAACCAGAATCTAGCTGCTCTGAATCGGATTTGATAGTGATTCTAAGAAAGTGAGTACCTTTTTCTTTTTGTGGGTTTGTTGATTTTGCATTGGAAAGATGTTATGTTTGACAAAAGTTTTATGTATCTTAGCTGCTGCTCCAGCTAAAAAGGTTGCAGCTCCACTGAGAATGAAAATTTCAAGAAAAAAGGACGAATCAAGTATTGATGGTAGTTCAGATGATTCAAGCTGCAAAGAAAGCTGCTGCTTGCACCAGCAGCAAGAATCCAGTGATGATGACAGTAAGATAACTCATAAGGTTACATAGTAAGTAGCTGGTTTAGTAATTTGAAAGTATCATGAGTTTTTGGCACATATTTTCTATGCTAATACATATCAATACTTGTTCTAATGTAGGCACAAATGAGGAACAAGCTGGGTTAGATGAGAATGGTAAGCAACAATCCACTACTCATGAAATCTATGTGATTATGTTAACTACATGCCGACATAAACTTGTGAGAACTATAGGAAATGGTCACTGACCTGTGTTCTAGTTCTGTGTGAATGCGTTATGAGAATGTATGTGGTGATTGACAACACTGAGAAGAGTCTAGTGTATTTATACCCATCTTTATATGTATGTTGTATCAGATAAGGATAAGGCTACACCTAACTTCTTGCAACAACTGTGCAGGTACAAGAAACACCATCACCTAGTGCTATTCTGATACCCATACACGATCAAGCTTTGAATCCTTGCATTATTACAACTCCAGCAAGAAGAACAAGTTCACAATGTCTATGAAGAAGTCCTCTTGCACGTACAATTGAAACACCAGCACTGAGCACATCTTTAAGCTAGGGATAGAGGTAGTTTAGACTGATGATGTTGGAATACCAGTAGATATAAAGCAGGTATAACATCTGTCTAGTATATGGCACATGAACTAAATCATTTTTTTTTACATCTGAATGTTTAAGCCATTCAATCTGGTGAATGATTACATTGTAAATTGTTGCTGAATGTATTTTAGTTTCAGAAATAAGAATGGTTGCAATAATTTGTAGTCTCAAAATTTGAAAATATGGATGGCTTTAAATTCCCAGGTGAACGGAACTGGCATTCCCAGATGACCGGAACTGGCATTCTCAGGTGACCGGCTTCCAGTCGAGGATCACCTGAAAGTGCCAGTATTTTTTTTTATTAAAATCTAACTAATTCCTAACGTAGGAAATGGGTTAGACTATTTTGAAAAACAAGACACATGTCGTCTCTTTATTAGTCACTTGAACTGTTATTTAAAGAGTTAGCAAACATTATAACACAATCTCTACATTACAAAGTAAATATGAAGTGTAAAATGTCCATAGTTAGGAAAAAAAATTGTAATGAAATATGAGTGTTAGCTTATTTAATTTCCCTAATGGATTCATAGAGTTAGAGAAAATTCTAACACATTATATAACTGCATATAGGTAACCATTTTTCTTAGTTAGGGAAATTAGCTCTAATTTTTTTGTAGAAGGCTATTATTGGGCGTCACATTCCATTAGAGGCGTCACCTAATAGACAAAAGGTGGTGAGTTAGTAATTTTAGAAACCCCTTATCTTAAAAAAATCATAATGGCCAAACAACCCTCACTTAGTGTTAATCGTTTGATTAAATTAGACAATCTAATATTTGATTAGATTAATGATTTTGATTTTATTTGGGTGAGAGAGAAAAATAAATTAAGTTTTGGGTTTCTAGAGGGAAGAGAAGTAGAAGTGAGAAAGAGAACGAAAAAAAAGATTTTTTTAAACACCTAGAATTTGATTTACAGATTTACGGTTAGGAAACCATGAACTCCTAACCGTAACTGGATAAAATTGGGAAAACCCAATTATAGTTCTACGGTTAGGTTTTCGGACCGTAAAGCAATTACGGTTGATTTCATAGACTCGATCCCAACCGTAAACTATGGACAAATATTTAAAGTGTCGTGATTTTTTTTTACGTTAGATAAATACAAGCAAATCCAACTGTAAAAGATTTACGATTGGTTTTTTAAAATCAAACGTAACTCTTTCTTTTGCTGTTTTGAAATCTCATGTTGATTCAGTCCACCGTCTGGTCAAACAAGCTAACGTGGTCATGATATACCAATGCAACAAATAAATGGTTAATGTTTATCCAACTTGATCATGTTTAATTAAGTAAGGACACGGATCACGGATGGTCCTAGATGGCAAGCTACTGTTAAGTAACTTCCATGCACTGGCAACTATAAATACGTTTGTGAATCCTTTGTAAAGAGTACACTTCCCATATTCTCTTTATACTTATAGTCCCATTTCTTCTTCAATTCCTATCGTGCTAAAGTTTGAACCTTTATTATTTGAAAGTTCTCTGTGATGTACAGCATATTTCCATATCTTTTTTAGGTAATAAAATCTTAATAGATAAAAACACAATCCAAAGAAGACGATAACTTGTTGGTTTTAGACTTACCTTGTGAAGATTTTATTGCCTAAAAAAAGATATACAAAATATTTGTAAAACCTTAAATAATGGTGACATTTAATTACGGCAATTTAGTTGATTTGGCCTAAAGTTATGATCATTGGATATATTCTGATCTATGGTCCTTATATAGTTTGAAAAATTAAGTACAACAAGTAGCAATGTCCGTAAATTGAAAACTACTTGAGGAAAATTTGACCTTCCAGGATTATTTACGGTCAAGTTGGATTTCACTCGAAACCAACCGTAACAATGATTACGGTTAGAAAAACTCAACCGTAATATCACATGCAAATCTAAAAAATCAAAATTACGGCTAGTAAACGAAGAACACCCAACCGTAACTGTATTTTCTACTCTAATTTTCGATGGAATTTGAGTGAACTTTTTTCTTCTGGATCTTTAAAATAGATTTTAATCGGCAATTATAAAATTTTCGAATCATTCATTAATCGTAGACGGCGGGAAAAAACTGGAAAGGAGAAGAGTTGCGGTCCTAGAAGAGGAGGAGAGGAGACGAAAGAGAAGACAGTTTGATTATGATTTTGATAAGTTTCTATTTTTTGATTAGGTTTTCTTCAACTGATGGAAGGATAATTTAGCACTTTTATTAGATAGAAGGGTAGTTTCGATTTTTTATATGTTTTTGGATCCCCTTAGCCAACTAACTGGGTCACTATAAATCCTTGTGAAGCCCCTCTATTGGAAAGTGAAGCCCCAATAATAGGCTTCTTTTTGTAATGCTTTTCTTGTGTGAGGAAATCCTTGATTTGGTGTAGTGACTGACTGGCCACCACAGGATTTGATAGGGATGAGGGTTTTAAAAATATGATGAATGGGACTCTAAAACAGGAATCGCTGGCTAGGTTTTGATGGTTCATAATTGGTCCATCAATTCTGGTCCACCCTTACCTTTTTTCGGCCAAGAACAATTCTGGGAGATTGGATAAAGGCTCTTGTGGTTTTGGTCTGCTCTCTCTCCAATCCACGGTAAGTAGACACTCGTGGTGGCTCTAATATTCCCCATCCACTCTGCCTATAAACATAACATTAAAAACAAGGCCTTCTTTACTCTTTACCCATCATCTATTGAAACTGGGTACAAGAGAAGTAAGTGAATCGTGCAGCTGGTTTCTGCTGCAGGAGAAGTAAATGCTTGATATTGAAAGAAAAAGGCATCTACACTTGTTCTATGCTTGATTAGCGACAAGAATTTGTTTGCCGGACGGTTCATTGTTCCACACCAAAATAAATGGCTACAAAAGACTTAAAGCGGGATGCTCGATTTTTTTTTTATGACACCAAAAGAAAATGAAACAAATACTCCAAACTAAACACAGTAGAGTATTTTCATTATTAATTACTCTTTAACAAGACGGTAGATACAACCACCTATGGATTGGGATCTTTGTTAACTCTTCCGGTTTACCTTTCAACCTGAATCTCAAACTTTTTCCCGCCGATCTCAATCTCAACCTTAGCTCCAGTTTTGTTAAGCTCAACCTCAATCTCCTTCCCAGCATACTCAACCTCAACCTCATCTCCATCTTTGTTTAGCTCAGCCTCAACTTCATTCCCTGCATGCTCAATATCATACTCAATTCCTCCATTACCAAGGTTTTTTTTCTTGATCGACGATCCTGGCTCCTCTGACACTTATAACAACGTACAACAGTGAATATATAATTAATTTTGAGTGATTAAAGGTGCATGTAAAATGTAGTAGTCAAGCATAAACTAAAATTCGATTGCGCACAAAAACTTACGTGTTTTTTCAGGCATGTCCTTACAAGCTATGACCTCAGAAGAGATTAGAAGAACAACAGCAAAAACAAGTCCCAGCAAAACGAATTTCCTGCCATTCGCACCCATTTGAAAGTTTCTTCGTGCTAATGCAACTGTACTGATATTGAAAGGACACTGCGGAATACTAATCAACTGTACTGACTTTAGGCTCAATTTATAGAGCAAAGAAGAAAATTCACTTTCAAGCTGCAATGATGTTATTGTTTGTCCGATTCAGAATTTAAACCATACACCGATACACGTGAAATTAGCTTCCTTTTAACTCCAATTTCATTTAAGCAAATTTCTTTCCTCGCCTTTTCTTTTTTGTCGTTTTCCCTGCATTTATACGGATAGTTTGGAATTCGTGTATTATGGCCGTCCGTTTGAAACTCGAACCTAGTACGCTAACTATATTGCCTGTTCGAATTATACGAATTCGCAATAATTCGGCCAAAAAGTCGCCCAGCTGTCTTGTGTTTTCTCACTGATCGCGCTCATTAACTACTGGGCCCGACGTTTATTAAACCCACCATGTGAAAGTCCATCTCGATTTCCTCTTTGATTAAGAACAGTTTTCTCGGGACCATGATCTATTTTAGGTACCATGATTTGATTAAGCTAAAGTTACAAAATGGTTAAGTTACCCTTTCACAAAATAAACATTTGCTTTTTTCATTTATTTATTATTATTATGAAAATCACTCCGAGGACCTTTAGTGAAGATAAACAAAGAGTTATTTATACTGAGAGTTTGTTGATAGTTTAGCCACTAACTGGGCATCAACGCCCTTTTGAATTCTATAAAAAAGAAAATTGCCCGAGTCACAGTTTGCATCATTGTTCGCAAGAGAGTTCTTCAGTCTCTTCAAGAAAGTGATAGTGTCCTCGCCTAGTTCACCCCAGAGTAGTGAAGGGAAGAATACCTAACTTGTACCCATGAGTTTCACACGTGGTAAGGTATTTGTTGCGCTTGCAAAGAACTGCTCTAGCAATGGCCTGACCGGGTGTGAAGTAGTGAATGTCAGTCGTGAAAGGCGAGACACCTGAGATGAAACCTAGTGGTCTTAAATCCGACCTCACTAGCGTTGTGAAGGGCATGATACCCATATATGTCCATCTCCCTATTGCAGCTGGTGCAGTGGCTGCCTTCAGCAAATAACGGAATGCCAATTCCATAGCTGAGGACACATCTAAACTGACGAGGATAAGAGTGTCTGGTTTAAGCTGAAGATAGGTATCGCCAGCAGGTAATATTGCGCGTGCTTCAACCTGCACATTATCTCTTGCAGACAAAGAGAAGGTACTGGGTATCTGTTTAATTTCTTGACAGCTTCACAGTGATACATTTGAATTGTAAGTCGTTATTGGATAATAAGCCGTGTTTGGATCATGGGCTATTAAATCATCATTTCTCACTCAACCTCAGTAGAGTCGCCAGGAAGGATCAGTCTTATTTACTTGAGTACCTTACCTATACAAAAATCAGCAGCCTTTTAACATAACTGCAATTTTTAGAATTGTTTTACTTTTCATGGAACCAAGTACATTAGACAGGGGCATTAATTGGTGGCAGTTGTGGTGAGTTAGACATCAAGGGAATGGGAACAGAACCTGCCATTAGAAGAGGGGAGGGCGAAACAAATGAGAATGCGGTAGGAGGGATATAAAAACTCACCACTAGTCACAAGATTTGATGAAGATTCAACCTGCTCTTCGTGGAAGTCTTTTAGATGCACAATTATTTTTTACTCCGCTCTATGAGTCTCTAAGTCTAGCTAATGAAAAGGAACAAGAATATTAGACTTACATGAAGGGGAGAACAAGAGGTGAAGAATTTGATGATGACAGTTTCTGATCACATTAGCATTGCAATTGAATCAAGAGAAGAGAATCCATGGTCTGGTTTTTCTTTCTATACTTCTAGTAGATTGGTAGTTCTTGACAGCTGACCGCATTGCTGAAGAGTTGAGTATTCTGCTATATTGGATAGCTAATCCCACTAGTTGTACTCCATTCTTGGTCAACGACCTTTCGTAAACTGCCATCAGTGAACCAAATCGGTCAGCAAATTCACGTCATTCATGTCATAGAAATTGACAACTCGCTAGTTACACACATTAACAGGAATATGTCCTGAAACGTGGAAATGTACTTGTTAAAGAAATTCAGGAATCACATGTTACAAAATCTATTACTTAATTTTTATTTGATCGTTTCAAAAATTCATTCCTAAGGAAAAATTAAAACAATTTATACATCCAATCTTATTAGCATCTACCAAGTCCAAACAATTTCATCATCTTAATTTTTACAGAGTCATCATATGGATGTGAAACTCACAACTTGTGTGTCAGGAAATTTAGTTCTTCTTAGCTTCTTTCTTGTCCTCTTTCAAGGAACCTTGCCTGCACATACTGCATTTGATAGATATGTAATCAGTACATCAGAATCGTTACATGTTAAAGGAGATCAACTTAGGAATGAAAAAACAAACAAGCAAAATAAATTTACCGTAAAAGAAGAAGATACATGGTAAAGTTGCTGAACACTTGGATTGATTGGTGAAGCATGAAGTCGTGAGAGTTGCTGTTTCGATGATCATCCTCAACAATAGCCAACCTTATTTCTATTAAAAGAAAAAGCAAAGAAAAAAAAAAGCTTTCAGATGAATCATTGAATGAGGGAAAAAAATAAAGTGAAATGAAATGAAGGTGGTAATTACTTACGTTTGAGAGCACAAATCATTGTGCTGAGTGATTTGCTGCTATCGACATCATCAGATGCCATGATGGAAGAGAGAGGTAGAGTATGCAACAAAGAAGAGAAAATGAAATTTAGGGTAAAATGCCCTAGTGAGGGATGCTTAAATACTAGGGTTGGTAAATACACCTAGGTTACATCATTAGGCCGACCGAGCGAGCCGATGAGGACTCTATATGGTGACTTTTTGTGTCGATGTGAAGCGTGACATTTTTCAATTACACAAAAAGATTGAATTTTGGTCCAGGACACTTTAAAAGACTAAGATGTCCTCTAAATCAAATTTTACCTTTTTTCCTTTAGACATTTTCGTAAATAAACCAAAGAGGAGGGGAAATAAGGTATTAGACATTTTCGTAAATAAACCAAAAAAAAATGGCACAACAGTAAATGCATTTTTTATATATTTAAAAACCTAGTATATTTCAAACTACAAGTCGTATTTTTATAAATTTTATATATTTGGAAAGCCCTTTAAATTAGCTACGCAATGAGCACAAACAATGATATCAAATTTTTGTTTTTCAATTTTTTTATTATTCTCCAAATTTTGTATCTTTTCTCCTTTAAAAATTAGGCATAGCTTAAAATTAGACATATCTTAAAAAAATTGAAAAAAACTACAAGAAAAATAAAATGATTGACTAAGTATAAAAAAACAACTAATTTTAAAATGAAAAGCACAACATATGGTGTTGAATCACCACCAAATTATTTGCAAAGTAAAAAGTATACCATGGCCTACCCAACTGGAAAAATGATACTTTTGCGTCGTGTTTGGAAAAATTATACCTTCGTGTCGTCTCAGGAAAAATAATATTTTCACCCTACGGCGGAACTAAATTGTGAACACAAAATTTAGTTTTACGTCAATTTTTCGATTCGGCCATCCACCGTGGTAGCGGTCATCTAGTTTAGCTTAGTACAAATGTTTGAGCATTTTTTGCACAACTTCTAGATTTTGGAGACATATTTTGGGGTACCTTGACGAATTATGCAATAGATTTCGAACTACAAAATAAAATTGGTATACATATTAATAATGTGGCTATTTTTGAAAAGAGGAATTATGGGTCAATGACTATCAATAGAGAATTTATGTGGCAAATTTCGGACCACAATAGCATGTTTATGGTTAGGCTGTTGATTTTGGATTACGAAGCCACTGGAATTGAGATAACCAAAAGGTATAAAAGCCTGAGTGACCAAAATTTAACCACTTAGGTCCAATCTAAAAAGGTTTCTTTTGAATCAATTTCCAACCATCTGCAACATTGGGAGATTTCAGCTGATCATGATACAACGTATTGCAGGTTTCCAGTTAGATTTTGAGTCTTAGAGCAGTTTTCCCTGTCATATATGGTCAATGGATAGTGTTTGGATTAGCAGACATAGGGAATATTAAGTTTTTTTTGTTTTGTTTTGGCGTAAGCAATATTAAGTCATGAGGCAATTTATTGTCTACCACATACAAGTAGGCTTCATAAGGCAGTTTTTTAGGATTTAGTCATGGAATTCGAAAGACTAAACAAAATTTTTAGTTAGCAATCAAAATTTGGACCACGATGAAAACTTTTACTTAGATCACTATATATAAAAATTGGCGCATTTGGTCGATTTGGGTTACAAGCCATTGCATAACTCGACACGATCAAAATTGAAAAGAGACTCAAGAGATAACTCCTGAACGTTACATGTATGTGATACGAAAAATCTATAACTCTTGGGGCGTGGAAACTCAAATGATCAAATGATCGAGACATCGACTTTCAAACTCAATGAGAAGATATCTCGAAACGAGAGGATAAAACTTGCCATTGTTCTCAAAGGACAAAGAAGATCTCATAGTTCTTCAGTTCCCACCAACATCTTTCAGGTCCAATTTACAAACTTAGTGACATCCTCATAACATATGGAAACTCTCATCCAACATTTCAACTGATTTTGTACTTGAGAGCAAATCGTAACAGCGAATTGGACTGCGTTCGACTTGTTATAAAACAGTCGTGTTCAGGAATAAGACTTAACCGAGTAACTACTTGACACTCTTATCCAGATCTGCCTGTTGGAAAGACAATTAGGTGATTGAAATTGCAGTCTACATTGGCAATTGATGCTTGGTTTTATGGTGTGCAACACTAGTAAACTGGAATCGGACAAAGGAAGCAATATATATGCAACATCTTAAATATCATAAAATGCCGTTGAGAGTAAATCCTAATCAATAATGTCCCAGTCTAACACCTACCTACTGAAACATGACTAATCAGTAATAAACCAAGCTGAATGTAAACATGCTTCAACAAACAAACAACTTGAAACTTATCTGAATTAAACAAAAGCACATGTTTACCCATATCCCGTGTATGATCTTCATTTTCCTTTTGCTTCCAGATAGTGTGCAATACTTCGCACTTATCTGAAGATGCCATTTAATCAATATGTTGCAATAAATTCAAAAGATTTAGAAATAGACCGTTGCAAATTATTATGAACGGAACTTTTGTATTTGCAAATTTAAAGAAAAAATCAATACAATATTCTTTGATAAAAAATCAATACATCTACACAAAAATCATATGGAGTGAATCCATTTGCATGATTTGCTCATAAACATACAGATATTCCTTATGAAGATGCTGATTTACAATTTCATTAGATTTAATAATACCCTCATTGTGTTGATGTGTTTCCCTCCTGTGCAATTAAGGACCAACTTATGAAAAAGTAGTTTAATCCCTTTATGATGACATTTTCTGATGTGATTTTTCATGTATACTTCAGTGATAAGGAAACCAGAATCTCACAGCTTCCATCTTAGAATCTGTCAGCAGCTTCCCACAATGCAGTGGAAATCTTGTTTAGCGAGCTAGAAAAAAAGTCATCAAATACTAAAATCATGAGAGGAGAAATCATTATGCCATGATCTATTGTTTCTCAGTTTCTGTGATGATCTTATCTTCTTTAACAACGCCGGCCTCACTGGTCTCTCTCCGCTTTCACTCTCTCACTATCTCTCTTTCTATTACGATTTTAGGGTTTTTTATTTTGTTTTTATAGATAACACGAAATTGTGATTTACAAAAATATCCTTCGAATTTGAGATTTTGCCCGGGCCTTTACACAGCCTAGCATGGCTAATCTAAGCATTACAAATATGGCTTTACTTGTTTGTGCAAATAACAAACATTCTTGAATCACCGACAACTTGAGGCTTCGTAATTCCAAGATTATGTGCAAATAACAAACATTCTTTACCGACCTTTCACCTATAATTCTGCCATGTAGTTGTCACTGAGAAAATCCGAAAATGTGTTTTGAGGTGGAAAAGACCATCAGTCATATTCAATTTAACATAACCTGCAGGTGTAAAAGACCATCCATCATATTTAACAATTAGGTGGAGCTGGAATGTGAAACAAAGCTAAATTCAGTAGCTTTACTAAATGTCTGATGCAAAACTGACTCAATGTAATCGTAAACCAACCAGATAATACATAAAACTAGCTAGAGCTTCATCTCTTCATATAAGGATTGTTCTTACTTATGCTTGTTTAAACTAGCTAGTCCCCTCTCTCTCTCTCTCTCTATATATATATATATGTTGCTTGAAACAAAATTTAGTAGAGAGTCCTCCCCATTACATAGTCATAGAAAAGCTGAACTAAAAAATCCATACAAATGACTACTAATAAAAGGAGATGAGATAAAGCAAGATTGATAAACCAAAATTGATAATCCATCAGAATGTGAACAAAACACCAGGGCACATTGCATAAACCATTTACAAGATTGATAATATGTATTGAGTCACAGACAACTTGAAGCCTTCGCCAACTTCTTTAGTTCTGTCATGTTAATTCTTCCATGCTGCTGCCATTTTAGAAATGTATTTTACGAATAGCTGCAGTGAAGTATTCCACATGTACCTGCAAGATCATCAGAAATGGATACTCTATCAGTATTCAGTTTAACATAACCTGCAGGTGGAAAAGTTCATCCAACAATTAAGTGGGGCTGGAATCTAAAACAAAGCTAGATTTAGTAGCTTTACTAAATGTCTGATGCAAAACTGACTCAATATTAAATAGCTGCTAATGGAATATATATAAGTACATGGAGATCCAAATACACCATAATATAAAAGGTATAGTGCAGTTGGTGACAGTGGGCAAGAATCAAGGAAATCTAAACCTCTGTTCCTTAATGTTTCTCTAACCAACAATAAAACATGAGAAGGGCATTTGACATGCCAAAGCCTCCCCCACTTTGCTGGATCCGCAGCATAATCAAAATTATCTGTACAAAGAAGGTTTTAGGATGATTTGATCGTAAGTCCTTCCCCCAAAATTGCTTTTATCAGGATAATATTCACCTATAAGATCTTTGACTTGAAGATGCTGGAATAGATACACAGGCATCATTCCAGACATTAGTCTCTTTACCATTGCCTACACACCACCTCAAACCAGCCATGGAAATTTCTTCTACCTCTAATAAAACTTTTCCAGCACCATGAGAAGTTAACAACGTAACATTCTAAGAAAAACTGAAACATTTTATGGATCATTGAATCCTTCATTAACAGAACATAGATGAAGTTCCTAGTTCCTTGCTATATTAGGAACAGCTCTACTTTCAACTTACAATGATATTCCAGAGTGGTGACAGCTTAGATGCTAAACTTTTAAGCTGAGAGTATCACCACTCTTTCTCATAGGTATATATGCTGTAAAACATTAATAATCAACTACGGTTTGGTTGCCTCACTGTGACACTACTCATCAGGTACGACATTATACAACAAATCAAGTCTCATGTGGAATTGTGCATCTTATCTGATCTTATGTTCTACCTTTTATCACATACAAAAAATTTCATCTGATTCTTGGACAAACATAATGAAATAAAACTCACCGCTAGTCAAAATTTATTTCACCGTAGCCTTTTTATTCTGTGATGAAGTTTTTCAAAGTACCTGCAATTGAATAATATAAAATCAAAAACAAGTCATTCAGACCTATGTTGTAAAAGGCGCTAGGAAAGGCGAGGCGCCAAGCCCCGGCGCCTAAGGCGCCCCAGGCGAGGGCCTTTTTTTTAGAAAAAACAGAATTAGGTATAATTTGGCGCACGAGCGCCTTTTTTGCCAGCGCCAGCCTTGCCCAGTGCGCCTTTTAGAACATAGATTCAGACCCACCATTACTTTTTTTATTCTGCTCGGAGCCTCTTTTAAGTCTAGCTAATGAAAAGTATCAAGAATGTCAAACTTACATGAAGGAGGGAACAAGATGCGAAGTTTTTGATGAAGACAAAGTATCTGAGCACATTAGCATTGCAATTGAATCAAGAGAAGAGAATCCATGGACTGCTCCTGCTTCCTATACGTCTAGTAAATTGGCAAATCTTCATGATCCATAGTAAGCTGTTAGGAGAGAGAAAGATAAAGCATGTGTGTATTTGTTAGGTTAAATCAGTATAAAAAGAACTCATAAATTAGGCACGATTTTTGTTCTTTCTTATACCGATAGCTTGGGTTTGGTGCATTAAAATCATAAACTCTTGATGTATTAGAAATAACATAAGATTTAGATTTAACTCCGCATTCAATATGCACAAACGCATAGTAATAACATAAGTATGTTGATCTGATTTTTTTATTGGTGGTGGTAAAATTTTGTGTTCTAAGTATTATAATTTCTGTGGGTGGATTTAGTGTTTGTTATTTATGTGGTTAAAGATTATACTGTTACCAAGACTGATGGTAAATGCAAATATCTAGAACTTGTTGTTAAATACTTGATATATGGTGGATGTAGAAAACATGATTATCTTCCGAAAACGCCAACAATATGCCTCTAGGGATCGACTCTTTCATATCTGAAGACACCAAAAGATCCTCTTGTGGTGGCTTCAGACAGGAAAGAGTCGATTCCTAGACGCATATTGTTGGCGGTTCCGGCTGCTAATAATGTTCTCCGCATCCACCATATATCAGGTATTTAAAACTTCTAGATATTTGCATTTCCCATCAGACTTGGTAAGAACAAAACAATCTTTAATAACAAATCCACCCACAAAAATTGTAATACTTAGAACACAAAATTTTACAACCACCAATAAAAAAAAATCAGATCAACATAGTTACGTTATTACTTTGCGTTTGTGAATAATGAATGTGGAGTTAAATCTAAATCTTCTGTTATTTCTGATACAACAAGAGTTTATGATTTTAATTCACCAAACTTTAGCTACCGGCAAAAGAAAGAATAAATGTTGTGCCTAATTTATGAGTTCTTTATATACTGATTCAACCTAACAAATACACATGCTATTTCTTTCTCCAATAATTATAATAAAATCTTTTCCTATTAATAATATAACTTGTATTTGTTAACTTTCTAACCCAATCCTAATTCAATTTCCATTTACTTCTTTATTATAGCTAAAATTTTGCATATCTCTGAAAAAAATGACTAAATGAGAAATAATAATAAGCGGATAAAATAAGAGAATATAATTAAGGCATAAATATAAGAGTCCTGAAATAAACTACTCCCTCCGTCCCCAATATATAGACGGAGAAGTGGGTTACTCTTAGAATAAGAAATTTTTTGATTTCATACATATCCATCATCTTTCTGTTTTACCCTTTGTACAATTTCCAACATTAAAAACATTAACTTAATTGTGGTGATAACTACCTATAATAAATAAGGGTAATGAATGGAAAATTCCATCTTGGAATTGAAAATCCGCTTATCTAATGGGACTAAAAATTTTCAAAACTCTGTCTATATAATAGGGACGGAGGAGTAAATAATGAGAATATATAAATAAGTTTTGACTAAATAAGTAATGAGAATAGAAATGAATGACTTTAATTATTTGGCACAATTATCTAATATAGACTATAAACACCAAATATAGACAATGCCTGGAATTAGGTAGCACAATTGAAGAATGAAGATTATTAGTTTAGGACCAAATGTATACGGTGCTAGTCTTCGGGAAGGCTTTTCCTGAATGGAACGACTATAGAGG
>JAJJWW010005041.1:91346-166882 GCA_023531295.1 Papaver armeniacum
ATATTTATCTGGATTTGACACCTCTGGATATTCTAATTACATCTGAATCATTTCGTCAAATCCAACTTAAAATTATTAAAAAAGAGAGAGTTATAGAAAAACTTTTGAATTTTAAGTCTAGAAACTGGAGAATGCATTGCCATTTTTTTTTTAATAGGTGTTTGTAGGTGAAAATGGTTTATCCGCCGTTTGATAATGCGGGTGTGCGGGTGAGAAACAATTTAAAACCTAAACAATGTCTGACCGAGGAGTACTTTAGATTCGAGAGATCAACCGCACAAGTCCCTAAACCAAGAAATGACTAGTTCCAGGACTTGTTTCGGTCACAAAGTGGAGGAGAATGGATTGGTTTTGGGGAGGCAAGGAAAGTGGTGAGACAGTAGTAGTTTGATTCTGAAGAGTAGTTTGGTTACTACGACTTGTTATCAGAAAAGTGAGAGAGCTCCCAAGGTGATATAGCAAGTAAGTATGTTTGAGTGTTGTATCTCCCGTATGAACTTGTTGTTGAATGTAAATAGGTAAGATCTATTTATACAAGTCGGAGTAAAACGTACCTCGGGTCTCATTAAGGGAGTGGAAGTAAATGGGAGGAGATGATAACCGTATGCATGGAATTGATGTTCCATAAAATGGTTAATGCATGAACTGGTTTCATGAACCGCTAACATTATGGGATTGATGTCCCATAAAGTTGTTAACGCATGTGCTTTATGTCCCATGAGCGTTTCACATATAACTTCCAGTATTTTACTAACGCCTCACCCTTATGACACTTCCTTATGATGGCGTAGTGTCGCCGCACGCCGTAGACCGCCAAACCAATACCAAAAGAGGATCCCGAGTTTGTGTTGATGTCTCGAATGTTTTGGAAAACATGTAGCACGTTGTTGTGGCTTGGCAAGTAAAGCTCGGGAAACTTGCCGGCTGAGTGACCTCGGCAGTCGAGATTTTGCATCTTGAGAGGAGAAACGTTGATCGTTGCACGCCTTCGTTTTTGTAGCCGAGTAGTGAGGGCCAACGTGGTGGCGCAGCTAGGTTGGCATGGCAAGGTTTGGCGTGGCCAAACTTAGGTTTTCGGGCCAGAGGTTACCATGTGTCTTCTGGTAACCTTGGATGGCTAGGATTTGCTCATGGGATTGAAAGGAAACGGTTGATTGTTGCACGCTTAGCCGTTTTGTAGCAGCGTAGTGAGGACAACGTGGTGGCGCGGCTAGGTTGGCATTCCGTTGGCATGGCAAGGTTTAGCGTGGCCAAACTTAGGTTTTCGGACCAAAGGTTACCATGTGTAGTCTAAGTAACCTTGGATGATTAGGATTGGATCACAGGATTGAAGGCAACCGATGATTGTTGCACTTCCTTCGTTTTGCGGCCGTGGTAGTGAGGGCCAACATGGTGGTGCGGCTAATTTGGCATGTTGTTGGCGTGGAAAGGTTTGGCATGTCCAAACTTAGGTTTTCGGGACAAAGGTTACCATGTGTCGTCTGGTAACCTTGGATGGCTAGGATTTTCTCTGGTATTGAAGGGCAATAGTTGATTGTTGCACGTCTTCATTTTGGTAGGCTGGCGTAGTGAAGGACAACGTTGTGGCGCGACTAGGGTTAGACTTGGCATGTGGGGCCAAGGTTTCGTGCGATTTTGGCTTGGCATGTGGGGCCAAGGGTTTGCCATGGGCGTATGGCGTGGCTAGGGCCAAGGAAAGGGCGTTTGTCTTGGCATGATGTGACTAGCATGGCTAGGGCCAAGGCAAGGTGAATTTGGCATGGTACGGCTAGCTTGGCTAGGTTTGGTTTGGCTTGGCATGTGGGGCCAAGGGTTCGCCTTGGGCGTGGCTAGCTTTGGCTAGGTGCGGTTTTGGCTTGGCATGTGGGGCCAAGGGTTTGCATATGGCGTGACTAGCTTGGGCTAGGGTGTGGTTTTGGCTTGGCATGTGGGACAAGGGTTTGCCATAGGCGCATGGCGTGACTAGCTTTGGCTAGGTGCGTGACAAGCTAGGGTTTTGGGGCAAAGGTCGTTTGGTAACCTTAAATCTGCCGGTTGCCTCTGGGATTGAAGGGCAACCGTTGATTGTTGCACGCCTTCGTTTTGATAGCCGCGTAGTGAAGGCCAGTATGGTGGCGTGGCATGGGGTCATGGTGAGGTGCGTTTGGCATGGTGTTGTAAGTGTGGCTGGCATGATTTGCCATTGGCACGGAGGTGCGGCGAGCATGGTTGGCATGCTTTGGCGCGTTCGGTGTGGATGACATGATTTTCCATTGGCAAAGAGGTGCGGAGAGCATGGTTGGCATGCTTGGCGCGGTCGGTGTGGTTTGGTATGACTTGCCATTGGCACGGAGGTGCTGGCTAGCATTGTTGGCATGCTTTGGCGCTGGATCGGTGTGGCGGCATGATTTGCCATTGGCACGAGGTCAGCTAGCATGGTTGGCATCTTTGCGATCAGTGTGATTGGTATGATTTTCCATTACCGCAGGTGCGGATAGCATGATTGGCATGCTTTGGCGCCGGGATGGTGTGGCTGGCATGATTTTCCATTGGCTTGGAGGTGCGGCGAGCATGGTTGGCATGCTTGGGCGCAGTCGGTGTGGGTCGGCATGGTTTTGCCATTGGCACGAGGTGGGAATTATTAGGGTTTGGCTTGTCGTAACCCTAATTTGAAAAAGATACCTAGGTAATTATTTAGGGACACATTAAAGGTTTGATGCAAATGTGCCTAGTAAATGCTTTGTTACTTTAAATATTTTGACATCAGCACAATACTTGCTAGGGGTTTAGTGTTTCTGATTTTAACCCTAAGCTAAAAACCACCATCAACAATAGGATAAGATAATTTATATAACTTAGCAATGTGACACAAACAGTTTCTCTCCAATGAGAGTTTTCAACCAAACAGGAGAATCATTTCCCCAAAACAACGAAATACTACTGGTCCTAGCTTCTTTAGCCAAACAGTGGGCTATTTCATTTGTGTCTCTTGGAACATGAGTACAGACCCAACTACTAAAACTTCCTAACATTTCCTTACAATCCATAATAATTGGGTTATTAGTCCATTTAACGGATCTAGATTACCATTTATGGCCAAAACTACATTAAGACAATCTCCTCCAAATGCAACTTTTGGGCGAGAGAATTACATCTTACGAACATCCATATTGTAGCAGATGCAATGCTAGTTATTCAATCAATAAATGAATATAAACTCCTCATTCAATGGGAGAATAGGAATATTCTCAAGGAAATCAAACATTTGAGTTTAAGTTTTATGCAAGTTTCTTTTTCTTTTGTGAACATAATTGATAATCAGGTTGCAGATAATATCGCAAAATCTGTTAGGGAAACAACATTATCTGTAACTCATTTGAACGATTTCAATGCCTCCATCTGTAGTCTCCTGGCAAGAGACATGATCAGATTCACATCTCATTAATAATATCTTTTATATATCAAAAAAATAAAAAAGCTTTTGAATACAGTCGAGTCAGGTATAACTGACTCAGATAGCTCTGAATCAGATGTATAGGCTGAGTCAGATCTCGAGCCAGACATCATAGAAAAATAAAAATACAATATAACATCTGACTCAAGTCCAGTTGGGTGAGTCAGATTCAAATCGCAAACCATACCTATACAAACAAAGTGTAAGACATGTAATATTGGGTTCCATAGCATTCGGGTGAGGCTAGTAGTTGGTTTTGTACAAGTTTTTTCTCCATGTTTTAGAACCTCTCTAATATTTTCAGTAGCAGTTGCTCAGCTAAATCGGTGTCTCATACCCCAAAAACATTCTTTGATCGTTAGATCATATATCTATCATACACTAAAAATATTCGACACTTATATATCTATCTCTTCCGTAGTCCACTCACTAAATATTCTATTTCATTTTTTTTCATCTTGAGTTTCAGATCTGAAAATTTCTGTAAAAATTCTCTCTGGATAATGATAAATTCTTTCGTTAGCATCTTTATTTCTCGCGGAGGTGAGCACCATTCTTAGTACTTCTGCTATTCTCGTCGTTATACCTCTGAAACTGCCGGAAGATGATGAAACCTGTTGTTATTGTTGGATCACTCACCCAATGATTTTTCCTCTCAAAATTCAAGGTTTATGTTTCTTTGAACTGGAGATTTGGATGCGCTTCTGGGTAAGCTTTTCATTTATTTTTATTTTTAATAGGGTTCTTTAGTTTCATTATTGTCTATTGTTGGATTTTAGGCTCATAAAAGGTTTTTTTTTTCTCTCCAGTTTTTTTTTTTTGGGCCTTCTGTGCGTGTACTTTAAATTCAAGATGTTATACTGATTTGATCTGGGATAACATGTGTCGAAGGAACAATCCTTTGACATGTTATACTGATTCCAGAGGTTTTTTTTTCTCTCCATATGCTTGACTTTGTCAAAGTAAAAATCCTTCTCCAACTAACCAAGCCATGGTGAAACATGTGTCTTGTTTCTTTCCACCATATATTTGCATGATGCTATCAAGTGTTTAATTACTTACTCCATGCTAAAAGAGTGTTAGAACTTGCTCCACGTATTTGGTTATTCCTTGACACTTACCAAGAGAGGATACTTGAAGTTTAAGTATAAATAGGATTTTAGTTTCATTTGTTGAAATAATAAGAAGTAGAAGAAAACACTACAACTCAATAGTACGTAGTGAGTTTAACAAAAGATAAACCAAGTATGAAGAATACGCTAGAGAGTTCTAAGTGAGCATTCTAGTTAGCTAGCAAAGTCTTCTAGTATTCAAACATTAGTTGTAGAATCACCAAAATCCCTTAGAGCAACCGCAGTGGGCGACTAAACCCATTTATTTGGTAAAAGAACCAGACGTAGGGGGACGGACCATCGACCAAATCCCAGACTAAACCCAAATTCGCGACTATATTTGGTCTGGGACCAAAGACCATACCAAAATTTAGTCGAGCGGTGATATAGTGTTCGCCCCACACCAGGCGTTGATATATTCCACGCCCCACACCAGGCGTTGATATATTCCACGCCCCACACCAGGCGAACGTATAGTCTACGCCCCACGCCAGGCGTGCTTTATATCTCCGCCCCAATTTTTTTTTTTGTTTGTTTTTTTTTAATGTGGGCGTGGTTTATACCTCCGCCCCCACTCATTTTTTAGGCGGTTTATGGGGCGTGGATTATACCAACGCCCCATTGTTTTGTTTTTTTTTTTTTTACATTTTTTAACCAAAGTGACGTATACTTCACGCCCACACCAGGCGAACGTATACTTCACTCCCCATACCAGGCGTTGGTATAGTTTACGCTCCACCAAAATTTAGTCTTCCACCCGTAGCGTCACACACCAGACTAAACCCAAATTTTGGTCTTTTTTTCCCTCTTTGGTCTTTGGTTTTACTCGCACCACTGCAGTTGATCTTAGTGTCCTTTGGAGAAGAAGTTGAAGTTCTATACGGTATTTAGTTTGTGGAAATATAGTTTGTGCTCATTTTTGTGGCACCCACTCACCGCCGAGTTTGAAGATTCAAGAACGTGAAACGCAAGTGATCCGTTGGTTCGACGTCATCCTCATTTGGAGCGATTATAAGGTACGAACTAATAACCCGCTTCCACATTTGATTTGTTCAACTCACATATATATCAATTATATATGACTAATAGGTACAATTGAACCTAAATTCACATTGTTCAGTTTCTAATGTCAGGATCCAAAATTTTAATTTAATATATGGATTCAGTGAAGCTATTTCCTTTGTTTTCCTTCCATATAAGACTGTAAGCATAATATCGAACAACATTGTTGTGTACCATCCTAGCAACAAGTGAAGAAGCGATATAAATACTCTTCCTCACTCATACAGATTATGAAATTTGTTTTTGATGTTGTTCATATTTGGATTAACTAAACCCGAATATAAATAAACCCTAGAGTTGGCCTAAGGGGTATAATTAAACCCGAATATATGCTTGTTAAGTTCAGTCAAGGAAGGAGACACCAGGTATGGACACTAATGCAGTTCAGCTTATTTTAGTATTGATTTGGGTTACCATAACATGATGAGTATGTTGGGTGAAAAATTATGATTCGCGTATCCCAATCAGTTGGAACATTATTCTTCAACCTAACCACTGCCCCGTGAAGGAACCGGTTGGAACAATTATGATTCGCGTATCCCAATCTTCGACATAAACCATCAATGAAGAATGAAAAGACAACCCAAAAGAGAAATAATCTAACATAACCATTCATATTCTCGGCTTGAGATAAATACACATGTATAAACACTGAAGGGCTATGCTGTTAATATTGGAATAACTAAACCCGAATATAACTAAACCATATAGCTTGGCCTAAGAGGTATAATTAAATCCGAATATATGCTTTTTAAGTTCACTAAAGGAAGGATACACCAGGTATGGACACTAATGCAGTTTCCCCAAACCCGGGATATAATTTGTTTATAATATACTTGCCTTCACAACTGTATTGATCTATCTTTGTTCTTTATTATTCAGCTACTTTTAATATTGATTTGGGTACCATAACATTATGAGGATGTTATGGTACCCAATCCTGATCACTACAATTGGAAAAGCTCCAAACCATAACATCACACGAAGATTTAAAGCAACAACAAGAACAATATAAACATTCATAATGAAGTTGGAGAATTGCCAATGTTGGATAATCTTGCCAACCACATTATTCTTCAACCCAATAACTTCACTTGCCCATCCTACACATGACTCTAACACACTGTTGAATATGAGTCATATCAGGAATTTGACGTTAGTGAGTATCAAAATTTCTTATTAACTAAAATATAGCTTATAGTTTACTCCAACATCTCATCTTGGTCGTGTTGAATTTTAGCTCCACTCATATGTTCGTTCAATTTCATTGGATCTCTTATTATTTTCAAAAAAAAATTGACTAGAAAAACGAGTTATATATATACCGACAAGATCCTGTGACCTTGTCATGAAATACAAAAGTTAAGTTTGTGTATGTGTAGATTCTCATCTAATTAGTATATATTTTTCAAAATCAAAATCAAATGAAGCACTTGATTTTGAGCGATCGGTTTTAGGAGAAATTTGTGGGGGACTAATTAAGGGGAGGAAGAAACCCATGAATTTGTCTTCTACAGTACATACATGAGAATTGGGTTTTCCTTCAATTATTGGCTGGAGCCGTACTTTTACTCAAGTGGGGGCAAATTTATACAGTAAAATTTCAGGCATAATGGTGGTTATGAGGCAACCCGATTGTTTTTTGCATTTTGATTGGATTGTATCATTTTCTAAGTGAAAATCAAGTTATAAATTAAATTAGAGATAGTAATTTACTTGCATTTGATGCTTTTCAATTATTAAGTTTATAATTTTGCCCCCGTTAAAGTAGAATTTTGATTTTATCATGGGTAATTTCCCCCACAAGGCATGTAAATTACAAAAACTTAAGCCTAATTTAATAAAATTTAAAAATCAAGTGGGTCGACGGACCCTAGTTAGCAATTCGGAGTTCGGCAAACTTACGGAACGGCAAACGTACGTGTATTATTCGGATTCATAAAATTTAAATTCGGTCAACAATCCGGTCAACAGTTCGTGATTAGGTAGTAATTCGGAACGGCATACGTACGTGTATAATTCGTTTTAGATATTTGGGTTCGTTTTAGATATTCGGCACACAAAATTCGGACTATATAAATAATAAACTAGTATATATTTATAGTGGGGACATAACATTTTAAGTCAAATTATAATGGGAACATAACACTTTTAGTTAAATTCATGTATAAGGGGAAGGAATTTTCTGATTTATTCTAATAAATGTCATATTAACAACAACCAACGTCTGGTCCAGTGGTCCAATGGATGGTTAACGATTTTGAGGTCGTACGTTCGAAAAAAATGGGACTTGGGCGATGGGCCAGAAAATTCACGTGCACTGGTTCGGAGATTGAATTAGACGGTGGATTTGTTCGTTCCCGATCAATTCGTAAAAATTCGCGAATGATTCGGGCGAATTGCTAACTAGGTGACTGATGTCCGATTGCCCTAACAATATTCCCAATCGTCCGATCATATATGAATTAGAGGAACACAATACAGTAATGTTTCAGATTACTAACAGCATTTTTTATTCAAAATGGGAAGAAATTTGGTTTCCCCTATTAACAATGTTGCATGATTAATTCTTCAAAATGGGCCAGCCAAGGTAATTTTATTTTTGGTGCACATGTGAGTTGTCCATTACCCTAAAAACATTCCCAACCGTCGGATCTCACCTGTCCTATCTTCTCTTCTATGATACCCTAAAAACCAAATGTGTGTCTTCCGCCGTCTGAACCCTTTTTATACCTGGCGAGATTGGGGTATACCCAGATTAATCGGGGTATTCCCAATTTCAAGGGGACATGGTGTGTCATTATGAAAAAGTGTGATTTTACTTTAATACCCTTGAACTAATTAAATCTTAAAAATAAACCTATTTCTTAATTTCATTAACCCTAAAATTAAAAAACTAACCAACTCTTAATCTTCTCTTTTTCTTCATCTTCATCTTCCATCAACCAAAGCCATATAAAAATCTTCAACTTTGATTTTCCAAAAAAATTGTTGACTCTACCAGCGAAAAGAATACTATAAATGATGTTTAAACTCAAACCCATTATGTGTTGTGTCATTTGATTGTTATATTAGGTTAGAAATCGAAAATTATGATTTCGTGTTTTTGGTCGGCAAGGTCGTAACATGCATATCTTGCCGACTTTTCATAACAACCATGGCGGCGATCAGTAAATTTTTCAACAAAAGCGGGGAGGTATTTTTGAATACCTTGCCGCCAATACAAGTAGGAAGGGTATTTTTTGAATACATTGCCGGCCAAAAACAAAGCGGAAGGGTATTTTTTGAATACCTTGTCTACCAATAAATTTTTATGTCATCTCCTGTATGTCAAAAAACAAAAGTCGGCAAGGTCGACGATGAAGATCATGCCGGCCACTTTTGGCCGGCGAGGTCGATGATGAAGATCTTGCCGACCACTTTTGTCCGGCATGATCTTCATTAGCCGACCTTGCCGACTTTTCATACTTTCAGAACTGAAAGTGTTGATTTATTCTTTGATTTTGAGTATGATTTCATATAACAGATTTGCAATCCCTTTTTTAGAAGTATTTCGGTTGTGTGCTTCATTTTCGTTGCAAGATATATTCTCAAAAAAAAAAAAAAAAAAAAATCATCAAAAATCATCCCACAAAAGTTCAATCAAAAACAAAATTTCATAACTTAATATTCATAAGTTTTAATCTATTCAATCAATTTAAACTTAATTAATTAATCTAATCAAAATTTTAGTGTTAATTAAACGAGGGCAATTTTGCCATTTTGAAAATATTTGGTCAAGGGGTGACCTCTTTTACTTCAAAATGACCCTATTTTGTCTCATTGGGTATACCCCAATTAGTTTGGGTATACCCCAATCAAGCCAGGTTTTATAAGACCAACTTTTTTCTTCATTTGTTTTCTCGGATCTCGAAAGTTTCGTAAAATTCTCTATGGGTTATGATGGATTCTTCAAGTAACATCATCTCGAAGAACAACATTACTACAACTATTCTCAATATACCTCTGAAACCGCGTAAGAAGATGAAACTTGTTTCTTTTGTTGATTCACTCACACAATGATTTCTCCTCTCAAAATTCAAGACCGTTCCATGTTACATATGGAGACTGGATATGGTTTCTGTGTAAGCTTTTCATTTTGGTTATTTTGTTTTTTGAGGTTTTTTTTAGTTTTCATAATTTGTTTATTGCTTGATTTTAGGCTCATGAATTTTTTTGTTGTTTTTTACCCTGAGGTTTTTATGGCGTTCCAAACATGTGCACGGGAGCACTTTGTCATACCTCAAACATCTTTTCAGACCTCGGCGGGGTTATGAACATGATCCGTAATACTACTACTTCCAATTGAAGGGATTGCAAGCAAAAATTTAACTCGGGAAATGGAATAATGCAAATTTATGTTGTTATATTGTGAGACTTAAATGTGGACATTGTAAACTGGGAGGAATATCTGCAGGTCAAATGTAATCGATTTTTGGATTAGAAAACAACTCAAAACAGAAGAAGGAAACATGCAGTTTCAAATTTTGAACCCGTTTAGTATTAAATCTGTAATGGTTGATTTTTCATGTGGTTCTTTTTCCCGGAAAGAATGAGATCTCATTTCTTCTGTTCACAAGAAGTGATGGGAGTAAGTCTGCGTGTAAAAGAGCCTCATTATGTAGAAAAGCGAGTAATTACAAATCCTTATGCTAGAATGTAATAAACATTTAGTTGCCATGGAAAATTACTTGTGTAGAATTGTTGATATTTTGTTAGCAAATTGAGCAATTTTTATCAAACCGAGTGGCTGCAGTGCACGAGAGAGTGGCACTTCCGCACAATTTTTGTGCTTTCATATGAAGGCCGAAGCCAAGACTACAATTTAGAAAACTATGAATCAGAAGAACTTGAGAAGTGCATAAATACTGCAAGCAAATTGAATTGATTAAAATGGAAATATAAACGATCTTACATTGACAAAACGAGTTAGATGCCGAGTTTAATTTAGATCACCAATCAGGTAAGTGATCCTTCTCTAATATATGTGTCCACTCAGTAGCAGTTGCGTATCTAAAACGGTATCTATTAATCTAAACGTACGTTCGATCGTTAGATGATACCCTCAACTTTTCTCATACCCTAAAATTTTTTGGCACCCTATATATTTATATATATATATACTAGGTATCACCGGGGCCTTACGGCCCCGACTCAACCTCTCCTTTTCGTTTTAAGTGTACACATTTTATTTCTTTGTACCAATACATTAGAAAAGACGACAACTTCATTTAATAGTCCTACATGGGATATCAGCCAACAACCGCTTGTTGAAACTTGAAAAGACTACAACTTAGTGAATCTATCCAATTACTTTAAAAATACTACAACTTCCTTAATTATACAATAAATAAGTTATATCGTTCCACATGTATCCGTACTTTTATATAACATCAGTAAACACCTAATAAAATCAGTATTAATAGTATCAGTCTATCTTTAGGCACACTGAAAATATATTTTGAACAAAAGTATCAATCTCTTGATTTAATTTCATCAATATTTATCTTCGGTTAGTTTTAAAAACAGACATTTTTACTGAAGACCAAAATAGAGAAATCAAAATAACAGATGGATCCATATCGGTAACTATAAATTAGTTAGTTGGATATGTAATGGTGATAACGATAAGAGTGTAACAAATGAGATGACCTTTTTTCTCTACCAAACATATTTCAATATACTTAGAGAATGATAAAAAAACATAAGCGCTCGAATTGGGTGAACTTCATGAAAAATAAAATTTCTAGTGCTTTACTTCGAAATTACAGTATGGTAGTCCTTTTTATCACAACACATATATGATTCACTTAACATGTAATGGTGAGCCTAATACGTAGTAAAATGCAAGGACGATAACAACGTGGTACTAATGCTTCACATGTCTAAGCTCCCAATTTAACTAAAATCAATTGGAATATCGATCAGCTCAATTTGAAACGAAGTTTATATGATACTGCTTCGTTTTGAGCTTAGCTTGAACAATAAATCATATTCGTTTAAAAAACAAACATGTGTTAAAATGCTTGATATTAAAAAAATAATATGACAACAAATAACCAAGAAAGAAACTCAGTGAGTAATATGATTCAATGTAAAAATTTGCAGACACTCGGTAAAAAAATTGCAGATAATTTTTTTAGCTCTTATAAAAGAGCAAATCAATAATTTCAAATAAAAATATTTAAAATCCCTATTTATGTACACTTTCATACCTATTGTAGCCTAAATTTGTACATATATCACGTTCACTCAAAATAAGAAAGCAACAATATATGTTGATTAAAAAGGGACATGAAGCAACCATAAAGTGTAACGTAAAACGTAACATGTCAATAACATTTAATCCTATTTGAGTTCTCGCTAGTCATATAACCTAAAATCAAATATATATGTTTTTGGATTGCGCCCACTTCCCATATTCTTTCTTCCGTTTATACACTATAAAACCTACTTTGCATATCTTCATCCTTTCTCGATCCCCAATTTTATCCATATTTACACTTGTTGTAGATGTTCTTTGAATGTCAGCATTCTGCGTTCTTTTCTCTTTTTTTCCTTTTCATTCATCTTTGTAATAATATTTTCAAAATTCTTTTATTTGCTCTTCATCCATGATTTGGGAAAATACTCCAACTATCATGCTTTCTATGTATCTGTTTTGTGACTTGTTTTCTTAGGAATGAAATTACTTTTGTCTATTCGTTTTAGTATTTCTTCTTCAAAACAATATCTGTAAAACATAAATTGTCTATTTTACGTTGCAATGATGTCTCTGTAGTTCTTTTGTATCCGACCCTCATTAGACTTTCAATCTTCTATGAAGCTTTTCTCCAGTAAATAAGCTTTAAGCATTTTACTATCACGCGAAAATAGATGAGTTGTATAATTTTTTCATGCATTATTAATTTTTTAGTGTCATTCAATTTTATAAATTGGCTATACATGATGTCATTCAAGTTTTTGTTAATGTTTTTGTCTTTTCTCTTCGTTGTGCATATAAATATAATCTTATTGTTATGATTTCTAATCCAATCTTTTTTAGATTCATAAAACTCAATCAAACAATACTGCGAAAATGTGCCCTTGTGCCCATATCGTTCTCCATGTATATACCGTTCCAACACATATTGGTTATCAAATCCATCGGTTTTCTCTTAAGGAAATAAGGGCATCGTGAGTAGGATTTATTTTGTTGTGCGGTACCTAACATAGGTTGTTTGATAATGATCCGTTCTTCATCTATTGAACTTTTTTGATCCGAATTTTGAACTATGTTGTTGTGGAGAGATATTTTTCTCTTTCTAATGTTTTCTAAAACCATAGCTTTTAGAGTTCTCAAACTTCTGATGTTGTAATATAAAAATTCTGTTAATTTCTGGGTTTATGTAGCATAAACTTTGTTATTATGTTTGTTTATATACCTATTTTTTTTTTTAATGTTGGCTTGTGATTCGCATGCCTGAGTATATACGAAATTCAATCTGATATTGGAAATTTTATAATTTTGGGAAACTGTGTAAGGTGTTTGATATGTTTTTTTTTTTTTTTTTTAGGTATTTTGGAATTAGTTTGTCCGATTGGTCTGAAACCTTAACATTTTAGCAACCAAGTCAACAATATTTATGTGAGGTACGTGTATTATTTTCAACGTTTCCTTTTCACCCAAATAAGCCAGTTTTTCCACAGAAGTACTAACATTGTAACTTGATTTTAATCATTGAATTTTCACAAATTTCACAAAGTAAACAATGATATTTTCTCTTCATTGTTAACATTGCTTTTCCACATCGGCAAGTCGATTTGATGTTGGATGTCTTGACCCCGTAACTTGATAAACATTTACGAGATGAATACCTTGATACATCCCAAGTTCATTAACACTTGGAGATATTAACTTTACTACTCTACATTATATTAAATGTGATAAGTGTTGGTTGCGGCGAAAGCGATTTGGAGCTCGACTAAACTGCGATTTGTCAACGATGCAGTCGAACTCTGGAAACCATGATAATCAGTAGAATATTCTCCTAAGCTTAATTGTTAAGGAACTGATTGGTCCAGTAATTTGTAATAAGCACCACCTGAAAAACCAAAAATGGTTACTTAATTTTCCTTAAACATCGTTATTATAAATATTGCAGTCCAGGTCAGGGAAAAACATCAATAATCCTTAAAATAGATAAAAATATATTTATAACCCATAGGGTATGCCAAATAAATTCATAGGACAATTACCCGAAATATTTTAACTTAAAAAAACCCTAAAACATTATAATTGAGCCTTAATGTAGAAGCTAGTACCAAAAAGAATAATCAAATCTTCTAAGGAACTTATTTCAAAAATAAATATCTATAGAAACCATTCAATTATTTCTTCACATTAGTTTTCAAAAAATAATTAGTAGCCTACTCTTCATTATCATAGTCTCTTGTTTTTTTCATCTTAATATACAACTTGTACACAACGGTTTTGCAAATTTTGAAATTTAGTACTTTAAATCTAAATTTAATTAATATCCACTTGTTGTAGTTGATATATGGTTAAATCAAACATAGCTATGAGAGTTTTTAAACTCCAATTCTTGTTATTTATACTATTGATAAGTAATACATTATGGAAGTGCATTGATTTTTCTAAACATATATAGATAAAAATGTGATTTGCATTTGGAATTCTTCTATTTATAATAGATAGTGATTTCTAATAATAGCGTTATTCATAGATATTAAAGCAATGATTATGCCCATGCATTAGATATAAATATTACCACCACACTCCATGATATAACAACTCAGTAAAACACAACCACTCTTGTTAACCTATGGTAAACACAACCTATGAAGCATGTACATTGGAAAATATGTCATATAACACAATGAATCTATATAAAATCCTTAATTACTTTTTACTGAAAATCAAAGTAACAATAGTGGTAATTGATATACATGAAAACAACAACAACAAAAATCATCCTGAAATTAAATCAAAGTTCATATGTGAATTCATTATCTCTATAATAAAACCTCAAGGTAGACAATCTTTGTGGTTGAGAGGTCCTTGGTTTCATCCGGTAGTAGCATAGTTATTATACCGTAGCGAGTGCATCTTGATAGTGCTACTTAGAGTTTCCCATGGCTAATCATTTCTTGTATGTCCTTGTGACTTGTTGATTATCAAAACATAAATAGGACGGACATGAAATTGACGGCTCGTCAGGTTAGTATTATTTGTATTGTGATTTGAAATTTATCTTCGGGAGTAATAGCATTTCTCGGTTTTTCGTCATATAAAATCTTGTCTTTAATTACATGTTGTCCTAGTGACTAATAGTCTTGTGTCGTTGCAGAGACCTTTCTCTTGTTGTAAGATTTCTTAACACCATCATTGGGAAGACAACTTTGATACCTAACTTGAACTGAGACATTCCAGGTGGATTGAATTATGCAGGAATTTGCTGGAAAGCTGAGGAATATTGCCGTATCATCTCGCATTTAACTTTTCTCGCAGCAAGGTATGTGTACATATCCTCATCTAAGTTTTAATTGCTTCTACATTAATCTCTTGCACATCGTCATAGTAGGATGACAATATAATCTATTGAGTAAAGCATTCTGGAGAAACTATTTCTTTTGTTCCCATTCAAGGATAAAGACTGTTATCTTTCCATGCATGTTCTTGCATCTATTTCCTGACTATGGAAGATAAAAAAAACTTCCTTCAAACAATCATCAACTTGTCATTATATCCAACATATATATATCAAAGACATGTTAAAGGACAAACGCAACAAATGGATGTAAACAACATTAGGGGTATTCATATCCGTACAAAGAACTTTGCATGAGATACATTTTAGGTTCAAGCACATTGGCCACATATCTTGATGGATCGCCAAGACAAAGTGACATCATTTTAAAGCAATGATCTCCTCGGACATGCTCCAAAAACTTCTTCATGACCTCCACCGAGCATAACATGCAACATCGATCTAAAGTCTCCTCCTAGAACCATGGTAATTCCACCATATGGTTTTTCCTTATTACAATATTACGTAGCGTTCGATAAATTGCTCCAACTAAAAATCTATGATGTATGGGAATTATTTTCCATATAATTAGTTTAATTTGTTGCAGGAGTTTAGATTGTGTATCCTATTTTTCAACTCCCCAAACATTATTCAGATATTTCTATGGATATCCTCAATGTCGAGTGTGATGCATGACCTCCTAAAGAAATTCTAGATGAAGCACCAGTCGAACTATATGTTCCTGCTGGAAGCGGAGACACCAATGTGTTATACACAAATGTTTTACCACAGACTGCGCTACGATTGAGAAAAAATATTTTACCTTCACCATCTCTTACAGAATTAAACATAGTGTTCTACGATGATGACTGGGCAAAATTCAACTTCTCGGTAATTTTTTTGACTTCAACATCACATACGCGATTCAAGGCACCGATGTTCCCGCATGAACTTGTCACCAACAACATCACTCCATGTCGATTTTGGTTTGGGAATATCCTCGAAAAGTTCAACCGAATTGCCGAGATTCATGCGGCTATTCATCCAAAAGGTACAATCCAAAATCAAATACATGCTCATCGGTTGGCTTACTGATATTATACTTTGTGCGCTATTTAAAATATAGACCATCACATGTTTTTAGTCTAAACTTTGACCAAAAAATGTCTAGCTAATTTGGATTACAGTCACATGGAATAATCTTGAAATTTTTTCTTAATTGAACTCTAGTTTTCATCATTGTTGCCTCTTGTAAACATTTAGATCATTCATTGTCATCTCCTAAATTTCAAGCGCAATACACGCTCCTTTAAACGTACGATGAAATTTCCTATCATCAGAATCTCCAATTGTTTTCGAGAGTTGTCAAAAAATTTGCACCTCTACAAAGTGCATCCTTGCAATCGCAAAACCATGCTTCCTTACTTTCCATTTTTTTTTCTTGTCTCATACAAAATGTGGGAACTCTTGATAAATATATGCTTTGGGAGTGGGATTCTTGAGATAATGATCATAAAATGATATCAATGTTGACTTATATATTTTTTCAGCAATATTAGCCTTTCATTGACTTAGTTGCATCGCACACGGTTCTTTGCTGGCCTGGAAAATGAATAGACAGTCGAAATCTGTGAGGTACTTTCTGATGCATTGAGTGACCGTACAAACGTCACACGTATCCTCAGGTGGACCAATATACCTTGCATCAATGTCTTGTTTTTACCTTATCACATAATTATTATTGCACAATTTTGGTCTTTATAGATATATTTGTGTATATAGTTAACATCCCTTAAACACCCAAGAATTTCAATGTTAATGTGGCGGTTGAACATTCTAGAGTAATATGGGTTACGAGGAACAACATCCGCATTGTTCGCTTTGTATCTCCTGCGGACAATCACTTCCTTCCCATTATGGCGACGACGAAATATTGGATATCCACCTTCAACCATACTTGTACTCCCGTTATGTTTCTTCGGATATACTCAGGCTCCATTTTCCATTCTTCGTGCACATGGAGTCCACACCACATGGAACATGTCCCATGCATTTCCTATGGTCATAAATAAAATTAGATCATTTTTTTCAAATACGGAAATTCAGCACACAAATTTATCAACCCGTGTAATTGTCCGAATTTTTGGACCATCTAAGAATATAAGAGCATGCATATGAGGTGAACCACTTTCCTGAAATTCAACCACGAACGGGGAGAAACTACTTTTGTGAACACATTTCCTTTCTCCATTTCTTTTATCAACTCAACTCGAAGACACGGGATATTGAGATCGGGATGATCGAAGCATACCGATCCGGTTCAAACTCTTACATTTTTGGTCAACGCGGATTCACGGTCATTGTTAAGAAGATATTTTGATGATGATCAAACCGTGTAATGGACATTAAATCTTGATAAATCTCATAAATATGCTTGGGACCACCAATAAAAGTCGATGATAAACACATATGGGTTACCTCGTTCATCGGGATTCAGTACAGATTCCGTCCGATCCTTTTTATTTTTGTAAGAATCTGCTCGCAATATATCTTGATTTTTTAAAGATAATACAGGTGGTTTTGTTTGGTTGATGACCAAGCATCCACCAAGTACTCTTGAAACAATTTGTTTGCTCTTAGGAGGATAGAATACTCATCTGGATGCTTACAAAATCGAAAAACTTTGAAATTATTTCTGAGTTAACCGTTTTGAAGTATATTTTCATGTGTCCGGATCCAGCTATTTCATATCCCGATGCCAACTCATCTAGCCCTACGGAAATAATAAATGTAATGCAGGGGAAAGTATGGGCAGTGACACTCTGAGATACATTTGAATCCATTTTTCCCTTTCGGCGAAGAGATACATTTGAATCCATTTTCCCCTTCCGGTGAAGTATGATATCTCTGAAGTTAGGTCTTTGAGAACCATCTCCAGATAGTATAAGGGAAACTTCGTCAGTCATTGGCAGGTTATAACGCCTTTCATATGTAGTTTTGTTATATTGCATGATGACTTTGACATTTTGTTTGGCGGGATTGACATTGCTTAGAATCTCTTGTGCCTGGAAATTTTTAGTGCAAAACATATTATGTTTTGAGATAATTTTCGAATTATTCCAAAACGTCTTTATCCGGTTAGGGGATTTTATTTTGCACGAACATCCAAGGATTTTCAGGATCATAGACATATATCATGTTTATGGATTGGGTCTTTACCCTCGTTGGGTAGTAACGTTTCGGTGTTGTCCGAAGTTTCCATTGTTTCGCAAAATGATTTTAGGCCATTTCCCTTTAAAGTTCTCTTATCAGGTTTGCAACCAGAATGGAAGATTTGAAGTATTGTACTCTCGGATGTGATCCCTGAAAAATCCTTGAATTGGCTTCGTATTCGTCAAGTAAATCCATTATTTCTTAATGAGGCTCTCACCACGCATGGAGTATTATATTTCCTTTGCGATAACATTTTACAACAGTTGGATTCTTCTTGGGTCAGACATCTTCTCGTCGATCCAATGTTGTGCTCCACACACGGAAATTCAATATCCGATAAGTGTAGATCATCTTTACAGTTTACGGTGCTCGTGTAGCAACGTCTCGAAAGACCACGGAATCATCGATATAAAATCTTCATTAGCAACCGACATGTACACATCCAAAAATATACACATAGTTAGTGGCAATTATGAATATGTATATACAAATATAAGAAACTATAAATCCGGAAAATTATGTAAACGTGAGGTTACATTTGAATATAAGTTGAATCAAAAGGTTCAACAGTTGATTCCAAAGGCTCCATTAAAGCGTGTACAATTACATCTTTATTGTCTTCCAGAATTCTTGAATTTATGTTTACATTAATCCACAATCAAGCAGATAGTCTTAGGTACTTAGGCTTGTAAAGATGACGAGAATACACAAAGATAATTCGTTTAGATACTTTCCGTGACCGTCCAGAGATAATGTTTTTGCGCAAGTGTTTTTAATAGCATGTGAACAACCATTTGGGATGGTTAGCGTGTAACATGCACATCTAAATTTTGTCAGTAACATATGACCATTCAATAATTCTATCTATTACTATATATAAACAGTAACAACAGTAACATCTAGGCTTGACGACCTGCTTGTGGGGCAACTTTTTGATTCTAATACAAAGAAAATATTGCATTCACATGAGAATTGTCTAATGAGTACCGTTACCTCTGTGATTTTGTTTTCAACAAAATAGAATTACTATCAACCCAAATTCCTTAGTATTAAATAGATAATTATTATTAAAAAATGTAGCACGGGCAAGTAGAAAAATAATATATACGGCATTACACATGGAATTGTAATCAAGTATATATTTTTGGAGTACATATTCTTTGCGATATCAATATAATTGATAAACTTATTTGAAAAGAAGTAGTAAGCCTAAACAATACTTATGGAGTTATCCATGAAGTTTTTTTATCCAGATACCCTAAATACATTATTAACCTTTAAATTCTTCTGCGACTACAAACACATCATCATCAATACCTCCGAACCATATTTTGCACCACCAGTTAGACTGTTTTCTCCACGCGTGGCAAGTGTTGCTGCTGCTATGCTTGATACTACTTCTATTTATCTATTCTGCTTTCTTGTAATTGGTGCTCTTGGCTGATCTTCCATACTTGCTTTAGAACTTTGGGATTTCGGTGGAGTTATTTTCCTCCGAAAAAACTATTGGAGAAAACCATTTGAAACTCCTTAGTAAATAGGAAACTAAATATATCTAGCATACAGATAAACCTGAAAGTAAATCCAAATGTCATAACAAAAATATAAAACTCGCAAGGGTTTGATGAAGAATAAAAAGGAACACCGAAAATTCAAGTGCCTGAAGCCGAAGTTTTCAGGCTGGAGTATCAAAAATAAATTTAAGTACAACACTAAAAAGGAAATGGTTTTATGAATATTTACCTACATTTGTCATATCGCCTCATCTTCAGTTCTGAATCAACAAATACTTCTTGGATGTAGACGGGAGAATAATATACATTCGCTAAGATGATGGGCAAGCCGTGGCAAGACAGCATGGTATTAAAGACTTAATTTGAAGTGCCGATCTTATCAACTATCAAGGCAATCAACCATGATTACAGTACAACTAAAGAACAGGTCTCAAAAGGGTCCTCACAACATCTCTTTCATATGAAAAAATTATCGGCCACCATATTCTTCAAATTAAACATGTTGAAGAATACAATGATATAACTCCAGCAAAACATTAAAGCTATTTAGATTTGCAATCAAAATTATAGCTATTTAGATTTGCTTGAAATGTACAAAAGAACTTAATTGGCTAACCTAAGGTATACATATCAAAGTCTTTGGCTAAAACATATAAAAGTACCAATTATAATTTCATTACCCCATTGTGTAATGCAGCGCTCCTAAGATTTTCACCTAATGGTTACGCAATATAATGGTCATTTTGAAGTGAAGATACTAATGAGTTGTCTACTCATTTCCATTGTCTGCCGTAGATATATAATTATGGACCATTCATCGGATAAAGAATCAGCTCATGCAGTGCTCTTAGGATGCTAAACTTTCCTGCAAACAAAAAGTGCATAAAAGAGGAAACTTGAATCGCAAAAATAAAAACAGATAGCAAGAATTAAGGAATATGAAAAACAGGGGAATCTGAAGCGGTTAATAAACATATGTTAAAAACCCTATTTGAATGCTCTAGATCCTAGAGCCAGGAACATCTAGGAATACCTGGACGTCCCTAGTCATCCCCAAGCATCACCCTACTTTATTTCGTTCACCCACACCGTCTCTATAAGGTTCTTAGAAGTTACAAAATCGAACTAATCGGTGTTCGATGAATATTTTATTACAGCTTACTTTCTTAGGTAGAGAGAGCAGAGGGAGACTTACACAGTTGTTTCCTGGCGACCACCTTGGGCCCCAGTACTGTAGAATATTCCAGCGGGTTTCCCAGCCAAAGATTATGTTCTCCGTAGACCCCCTGTGGTCCAGAAAAGCTTTGCATTGAGCTTCCATCATTCCAAATCGAGTAGGGAACACAAAGATAAGCAATCATCAAGATCGTTAGGAGTAAAAATAGGCACGTCAGTCTTTGGTGGCGCACCCATCTTTCCAAGAACCTCTTCGGAGAGTGCTTCAGGTACCTGTTACATAGATGAAAACTATTCAACAATACTATCCAAGTGAATCGTATCCCATTTGTAAATTTACATTTTGATTATATTTATTCATCAATCATCTTAATGTCTCCACTTTATTGTGTATCTTTGGAACATCCGGTGATACATGCCAGATATGTAAGTGATTTTTCCCTACTTCAACTCATGCTTTGCTCCCCATACTCCACCCATCACAGGATTGAAATCTCTTTCAGCCCTTGATAACATAAATAACTGAGCATGTTTCTCAAATTGGGTAGGTATGATAGACCATAAACCATAAACTAAATATTAACAATAACAACAGTGAACTAATAAGGGAGAAAATGATCTTGAAATATCTAATATCAAGTGGAAATCAATATGAACAACAGAAAGAGACGAAAAAAAATCTGGGGCATCACTAAGTCAGCAGAGACAAAGAGATACTTCAACAGAATCAAATATTTGATGTTGTAGTTGAAATTAAATTACGAGATGAAAGTGAAAGAAAAGGTGCAGTGATGAAAATGTGCGGTGGTGGTGGTGGAGGTAGTGGCAGTAGTTACACACGGTGGAGGTGGTGGCAGTAGTTACACACGGCCGCACCAAAATGAACAGATCAGAATTTCGTACTTTTTTAAGACTTTGTCAAGTGGCTGGGCTACAAAAACCGAAACCAATAGGCTGAAGATTGATGCATTCATGTAGTTGAGGCTTGAGAGTAATAAAGTGGTGTCACAAGATTGCATGGGGAAGTGGATGGGGGAAGTAACACAATTACATTAAAATGTATATATATATTTGGAACCAAATCATAGGTAAAAGCACGGCAATCCAATTTTAATTAGTTATACATGATAACATTCACAAATATACTAACCTCTTCTGTCTTCTGATTCAATGTTGTAAAACGAAGTGGGTTCTCCTACCAAAAGTTCTTGAAAGGAACTGACTTCCAGCTTTCATTAACTGCTTGTTTTTGCATTTGAACTTCTAATGAGAAGTTAATTGCGTTCAAAACATCAAGAAAGAGTTCCTACACAATGCAAATTATAAAGTAGGTATAACTTAAAATGTTAACAAACTCAAAAAAAGTTTGATGCAAATATAATAAAGGTAGCGAGTTGTTTCTTCTTGAGGATGATTTGTAGATTCTTACTTTCATAGTGTGATGAGGTCCCTTGGAAATAAGAAATAAAGCAAAATAAGATGATCGTGAATGGAGAGGTTTGTAAAGAAAGTGAGTAACATGTTGATATAGTTGAAAGATTGTGAAATTCACATCAAAATCCAAAGCAAGATAAAGTGAAGTATGCTAAAGGTGAGAGGAGGAAATTTCGTTCCCCTGAGAAAGAGGGCTTAATCTAGAGTGTACATCATTGAAGTAACAATAGATGACATATATTATAAAGAACAAGCTTCCAACCCGGTGCATACGCACTTGCCGTATGATAATGAATCTCATTTTAATGAACCACTTAAGGTAGCATAACTCTAAAATTATCCAAGTTCATCATCCCCTATCTTATGATGTGGAGTGAACTCTTCTCCATGATCTTAAGAGCTTAATTTAAACTGACAAAGAGGAAAACACCTCTCGATTGGGGATGATGATGGTTTAAGAGACTTCGACCTCGACACTGACAATGATGAGCAAATTGATGCTGTCTAATGCTCGCTTCAAGATGAAAATTGGGATTTTGAAGGTTGAATAGTTTTCAGTTTCGTATCTTTTGGGTTTCTTGTTTGTGAAGGATCTTAGGTAGATTCTTGTTTGGGGCTTTTATTTGGTGTTTCTCCTTGAGAGTGCGTTGAGTTGCTCCTTCGTGGGCATGTCGTGTAGTTTTCCTTTTTCTTTCTTCTTTCTTGTTCTTTCTAACTTTGGTGTCACTTTTGGTGACATCTTTGTTTTTTTCTTAGTTAAATTTTCCCTCTTCGCGTAATAAAAAAAAAAAAAAAATAATAAAAAAAAATTAAACTGAAGACATATTTGACTCTAATATATTCTCTCAATATTACTCGTTAATATAGAGGAAAACTTTGTCGCGGGTGTGCTAGAAAAAGGTTAGTTATGGAGGACTGTGATTCACTAACCTCCCCAAGAAACTGCATGTAATCTCCATGCTAGCTGACAGTAAGGCTATCCCTCTTTCCTCCTGTCAGGCATGGGTAGTTGTATTTTATTTTCATTTCCTTGGCCTAATTGTTATTTTCAGGAAAAAAACCAAAAACAAACAATGTTCATTTAGATCATACTCAACTGTGTTGGTTAGTTGGCATGTGTAATTGGGATGTTTCTAACCCTTATTTCTGATCAAGATATAAAAATAAGAATAACTGAAATTGGATTAGTTGCCATTGAATCACTCACATTAATGCAAAGTTTTAATTGGTACGGGAGCAAGTTTGACAACGAAGAGGGTATAAAAACAAAAATCAATGAATACACAGGAACACCAATATTCTTATTGATCAACATCGAACTATTAAGAAAATGGAACCTAAGTCCCTACTGCATCACTTGAATGTGTCTTGGTGTTTGAGTGTAATATTATTATCAACCTTTACAATTCATTTTATAGTAACTCCTCTGATATTCGTTCTATAGCGACATTTTACTTTACACCGAGTAATCCACCTTGTCAATTTCTCAAACGAAAACTAAAATAAAAACTGTTTTGAAGTTCATCTCATACTGTAAGATTATCATCAGTTGTGTAAATGCGAGCCAAACAAATAGACCTTAAAATCAAAGTAGACCTTGGCCTCTTTTGGCTTTTGTAGCTATACATGTGTCACCGTATTTTGTATGTTTCTGATAAGGCGCACCTACACACGTAATGTGTTAAACCATTTCTAATGTGGTTCTGGACGCCATGATGAACAAATAAGGGTATAAAAGCGATTGTGACTCTTCTAGTGCTGCAATAGATGTTGATGGCTTGGTGTTGACATTTAATTTAAAGAGCCTATGATACGGTGTCACCAAAAACAAATTAAATTTTCTCAGAAAGTACTTTAATTAGATTCCTAGTTTTGTATATTTTGTTTAACCCATTCTCTTTTGTACGATAATTCCTTGGAACATTGTGAGTGCATCTGAAAATCATCTCCACCACCTCGTGGTGATTCTGTATATTGGGACATTTAAAGTATTGATTCTCTTTCTTTATTATCTGTGTGTATAATATATCGAAATTAAGGAAGAGGTCGCTTGGGAAGTCAGGCTCTTCAGTTAGTTGTTAAGTACCATACGAAAGAGTCTGAAAAATCAAGTGGTTGGTGAAAGGAAAAATACCGCATTTTATTTTAGGGTGTTCTTGTTTATACCCCAGAAAATACTAATGGTACCCCTTTTGTTAGTTTTGTTAGTTATAATTTGGTTAACATGAAAATCATGAAATTGTTTCAAAATTTTGATACGGATACCCCGTCCAAAAATTTGTCGTAACCGTAAAAAATATGTCCCTATATATGCGTGTTAAAGAATAATTTTTCTTCCAAATATAGAACATAATTTTAATTGTGAGATTAATGGCGAGATTATATAATAAGAATACTACTCTTATATGTGGTTGTATATGTTATGGAAGAACACGGAAAACCCTAGGGTAAATCAACTATGGAATCGTTAGAATCCCATTTGGAAGGTCTGGAGATTGAACCATATCATGATGAACTCAAGGTATATAATAACCTATAATAGGGGAACTACTAATTATTTTTTCATTTTTGAAGGTTTTTGCTGAGAACTAATCTGTTATAGGATTTGATTTGAACTGTTTAATAATGATTTGATTTGAGTAGTTTTAGAATCATTCTTATGAGTGATGAAAGTGATTTGATAAATAAATAAATGTAGAATCATTTTTTCAAGCTCTACAAATGAAGAGACTATGCACAAATGGTGATTTAGGATCTTAGTTCAAATGTACCTATGTACAAACAGTAGGTTGAAACTTTCAGTTAAAAATGATGCTCTTGGTACGAGTATTATTCTGTTTTGATGCATTGTATGATTTTTGTACAGATTGTGGTATCGCCCAGTGTCAAGAACCTTTCCATATCTACTAGTCCAGAGGAAACCAATCCCCAAGATCCTCAACCAAACTCTTCTCCAACACAAGAGTATTGTAATTTGACGGCTGAATTCTCAACTGATAAGGTAATGATCCATTAGTTGATTTCAAATTACCACATTAAATGTAATTCTTTCTAAATAAACATTACACACTGGTGCAGGTATTTGCAAGCTGCGAAGAAGTTATTCAATGCTGTCACGATAGGTCTGCAAACCATGCAATGTATGAGATAAATTTACGCTACTTTCTCAAGACTTGGAGCACGTTGTATCCTACCGCAGTAAGTTATTTGAATACACAGTGGTTGGCTCGTAAAGAACAGTTCGTTTACGCGTGGACAAATAATATTTTGCACTTGGGTATTACCACAACGAATCGAGCCGAAAGCGAACACGCGGCATTAAAGAATTTTCTTAGGTGCTCAACTGGTGATTTCCTAAAATGTTGGCAAGATATGGACAACCAATGGGTAACACGAGTTATCAACATCCGAGCTTCATTTGAGAAAAGTAAAACCGTTGCAGTACATGCATATAGCCAAAGTCTGGTTACAAGGAGACTGGAGTATAATGTATCTCACGCTGCCTTACAATTGATTTCTGTGGAACTTACTTCTATGGGTAAAAGTCGTTTTAGGGGAAGATGTTTGTGCATAATCCGGAAAACTCATGGGTTACCCTGTGCTTGTGAAATCCTTAACAGCCACAAGAATGGTAATCAAATTTCTCTAGATTCTATACATGAACACTGGAAGCAACTTTCTATGATTCCTGCACACGAAAAGGTGGCATCAGTTTTTTGACTGGGAAGATTTGTTTGAGAACTGCAGTAGGTTTTTGAATTCTTCATAGTTTCTCGAATTATTTCTTATTTTTGTAGAAATAATTTTTTGCAGACAGCAATAAGAATGAATCTCATGAAAGAAACTTGCATATTGTAGTTTTATTTTCTGATCACAGTGTCTCAAAAAAAAAAAAAAATCTTCATTATGAAAAGCAATTTATTTTCATCCTTGCAAGACAGTTTCAATAGCTATACTATTATAATTTACATGAACAATGGTTCTAAAAAAGAACACAACAGGTTCATTTGTGGGCTTGTAATCAAAATTTGACACTCTGCAAAAAAACGCAGATTAGTCTACAGAAACAAGTTGTCTTTTTTATGATCATCAGCTTCACTTGTGGGCATGTCACCATCACCATTAGTAGATGGTAGTATCATGAAATCACCAAAAAAAAAAATGATAAAAGTCAAGTAGCAAATGGATCGAAAACCAACCTATTGATAATCCATTGTTGAGAAAGGATGCTTTTTCAAATGCCTAAAAAAAAGAAAGAATAAAGAGAACCTTGCCTCTTGACTTTTTATCTACTGACCTTGCTTCCCCGTGATCAAGCTCTAACAGTTAGGAAATACATGATGCATTGAATTTTCTGGAGTACAAACCTAGAAAGATCACTTTAGAATCCGTAACTACAATCAATTTCAACAAAAATCTTCAACGCATTTTAACAAACAGAGAAGGTGCATGGTATAAAAATGAAAGTGTTTCAAATTAAGAGTTCTATTTCCCTTAATCCATCATCACTAATACTGAAACAAGAAAATGGGTTTGTGTTTCTATACAAAAATAGATGGAGGGAGGAAGAACAAGAACTCTATATCTTCATCGATTTGTTGCGACAGTGAAGAGATAATATCGTTTCTATTTTAGATTTGTTGTTTGGGGGTATAAAATTTTTGTGAATCTGATGGGGTAGGTAGATAAATGTTGGGGGTATATAGATAAAGGGGTATCACTAGTATTTTTGGGGGTATATAGAAGAACGCCCTTATTTTAATATCGTGACTTTTTAAGAGAAGATTACATGGCTTCACCACAAATCATAATATCATGTTCTGGTTTACCTCCACATATTCCCGGAAGTCTGATGCTTTTACAGTAAATGCTGCTGCTACCATCTTACTATATCTATCTGTGAGATGAGTATACCAAAATAGCATCGTAAGTGTGTATGAAAAAGAAATAAATTAGACAATTAGTTTTTTTAGTGTAGAGATTGGTCTAACCTTTATCTGCGATAGAAGCAGCAGCGAGTCATGCTAACAGGTTGCAATTATCACGAGACACACTGGTGTGCACAATGTGAGGCTGCACCTCTGATACACATGATGTTCTTATAGCTTGATAGGCCCCCAATTTTCTATCTCGATCGGCGAGAGTTAGATGAAGCATACACACGCTCAAAACTTCTATCCACAACCCCATAAACGGATACTTGTCAAGTAACTTTTAATGTGGACCTTTCGGTTTTGTTAACTGTGTGGAGATAGAACTTTACCATCTTCTATAAATTCATTTAGTTTTGCCGCCGCTGCAACTGTTACCACGATAGATGATAAATATATTGGCGCATAAATTAATTTGACTTATACATATATGATTAGATCTACTAACCTTTTTCTTTCGCTAATGCAGTTGCTGCCCGTGCTAACAGTTTGTAGGCATCGGAGGCCAATTCATGGTTCTAGCGGAGAAGCAACTCTGGACCACATTCTTATAATCTCAAGAGTCTTCTCATTTATGTTTCTCCAAGAAGTGTAGTTGGTGTCAGAATATTGAGTTTTAGGCCTTTAGGTTCACTTCTGAGCAGGTAGAAACAATTCCCTTCTACGAAATCTCTTACCATGGTTAAGCAGGAATGATAGTATTGAGGATGAATGAAAATGGATTTGTGAACGATATCAGTTTGGATCACTATTCGTCTTACTTTATTTATACAACTAAAGAGTCATGTCGTTAAAGTCTAAAGGTGCGTACGGGAGGAATATCTTCTCATATATTCTGAAAAACAGTTATTTTAGATAATGTCTTTTGGCCAAATGACGTATATATCTTCTAATATAGTAGTGAACTAAAGTGCAGAGAAACTTAAAGGACATATCTTCTCATATTGTTAGGGAACAGGCGTCATTGTGTACAATTCCCTAATCAATTTATCCATGAGACTTCTTAGATTAAGAGAGAACATGATGTGGATCCGCCACATCAAAATCAGTAATCTGGGAGCATGAGGACTAATCTCTTACAGTGCATTCCAATCAGGGATACATAATGCTCGTACAGCAATGTGGGTGAACGGGAGCGTAACTGAAAAAACCTAATTTGGTCTATCTTGCATCTTGAAAGGATTTTAACTTTTAAAGGTGACGCTTGAAGTTGCAAATAAAACATGCCTCAATAAGTAGTGCCTGTTAGAATTGTGGCCAATCAGACGCCGCTGACATGGAAAATTAATGCTGAGGTGGCTTCACCATATTCAAGTTTAATTGTGGAAACGACATGTGGCTTTTTGGGGTCTCTTATTATAAAGAAAGATATGAGCTACACCCATCACATCAGAAGACATATATACATTTGATTAAAGTTCATTCACCTGCTTTAGCAGCAATAGCATTAGAAGCTACAGTTTTATTACTCAAGTTGGCCTTTATTCAGCAAAATAAAATACAATGAATTACCTTGCTTCAAGAGGTCTCCATTCACAGAGATCAGGAGGTCAAGCAGGCCCATGTTCTCAAAGTATCCTATAAGTTCATTAGAGAATAACTTTTAAATTCACAGCTGCGATTTACAGTAATCGTAGAACAATTCATGAGAGGGCATATAGAGACTTGAGCTTTCTATCTATGAGCTTATTGTTGTTAAGAACTGGCCATCTGAAGCTCTAAGTCATCTTTCAACCAATGTGCTAATCGATAAGCCTAAAAATCTTTGGATTGACATCACAAAAAGCTTCGCTGATGTTTCACCCTTGGTCGGGTCTGCATTTTTCTTCCCTAAAGGTCCTATTTTATTTCAGGATCGGCAAAACAATAAATGTATCACTATTTTTTGACATATAAATGAAGAACCTATTTCATGAGTTATGTATAAACTTTCCCATTCGTAAAAACCTACACATTCATTTTGATTATCCCCAATTAACGGTAGCATCGATTTGAATCTTTTCCAAACAAACCCGGGTTTCTCTCCAATATTTCTCATACCCTAAGCAAAAGAAACTGATAATGGATTAAACAAAAACAACTTATATTGCTAATGCTTTACCAACTTAAAGTGCAAGATCAACTCCTACGTACCAATGCCAGCAATGCATGCATTACATCTTTCAAATCTATCCAGGTACATTTTAAACCTTTTAAAGCTCCCTTGATAGCAAACCGTACTTATAAAAATATGTCGAAATAAGAAATCAACGAGTTTAGGAACTGAAGACAGCAGCTAGTGCCCATTGGACCAATTAAATTGAATTTTTACCTAGGAATTCAATTTGATTTGAGAGACATTTAAGATACAGATAACGACCAAGATGTTACATACCATATGGGTCCCCAAAACCACCTGTTGTAACTGATCACTTGTGGCTCCTTGCTCACTTGATCTCTAGTCCCATAATGATCCCGGTGGATGAGTACATAGAGCTCAGTGAATAATTAAGAAATAGAAAAACAACAATTTTTCAGGAAGTTGAAATGAATTTAAACTATCGCTGCATCAGTACAGACGAAAAGAATGTGATTTCAGCCTAAAGGCTATAAAATGACCATCCTTAACTTCTGTATATAAGCTTTTTAAAGTTAACTTAAGAGGACTTTCTAGAAGGGTGCTTCGCGTTTCATGATGTTGTTTTTATCTTCATTATTTCTACTTCTTCTATATCTTCACATAACTGGCTGAACACAATACCTCGCTTTTGATCCACTGGTATTGAATACCTACAATTCATATTGAATACACACCATTCGCTCCACAAATCATATTTAGCAAAAGAGCAAAAAAAAACAGTGAAGCATAGAAATTAAATTCTAATATTATATTGAATCAACAACAACAGAATCACATAGCTTGAATCGTAGCCAAAATCCAACTTTAATACCTTAGTTTGGGCTTTTCAATTCCAGTCCCTTCCCATTCCCATCAACAATTATGTCCTATTCAATTATTTTTTTTTGCTGAAAACAACTGGTGGATGCCTGTTATTTTGAATGCTTATACCACCTGGTCCATAATTTAAAAGGAAGTATGAGACATGAAAAAGTTTGCATCATCTTCTGCCACTGCATTGTCCAAAACAGGACATTGTTAACAAAAATTTAGTTGTAGTAGCTTCAAGGATCTCGCTATGATGAATAAAATTTTCAGAGCTATGATAAAGAAAAAAGAAAAAAACCGATCAAACTAACTTAACTTAACTGAAAAAAAAAGAAATTATCATTGAATTCGATGTGGTATAGCAATGCATTCGCCATTATATATACAATATGATCTGATAAGAGCTTAATGTTGCATACTAAAGGAACATATATCGTACCGTACACTAAAAAGAGTTAACGTGCTTTTCTCTAAGACATTCAATTTTTTAGGTTAATAAAACAAATATCAGAGTGACAATGTATACGGAATCAATCACCTGTTTTGTTGGTGGAGACTGGAGATGATTGAGGTAGTCTTGGTAATGGCGACTGAATCGAATTTAAACTTTTGTTGGACTACATTGAAAATCCCCCAAATTTACCATCAAATATATGAACCCTCAGTTTTAAATTCTGAAATCGTGACAAAATCAATTACTTATGCCAAAATCTCTTCTTACCTAAAAACCCTTTCAAGTACGACTGAATCCGCAAAAGAAGAATCCGCAAAAGAAGATGCAGATATTGTAAGCACTTGTAAAAGCATGAGAAGATGATGCTGTGGTCAGCAAACCACTGTGGCTGCTCGAGAAGGAGGTGTATGAGAAGATTTAAAGAACCAAAGAAGAGTTGAGTTATATCATCAAGCGTCGCCCCCTTATTTTTGTTGATAACACTAACCAAACATTCCCAACCATCGAAGTCAAACTCGATCCGGATTATCTTGGCCCCTATCATTCCCAGCCGTCCAAGTCATAGCTCGATCAGGATGATTCCGACCGCGGGATGACCCTCTCCTACGAATCCTGTCCGTCTAATGACTCTCAAATCTCAGAGTCAAAGACCACCTTTTTTTATAACAATGATATATATCTCTTCCGCCGTCCACACCTTTACCAAACTTTCTATTTCATTTTTCTTCATCTTTTGTTTCAGTTCTGATAAATTTCTGTAAAAATGATGAAGTCTTCGTTCACATCTTTATTTGTCACTGATGCGAGCACCATTCTTACCACAGCTGCTATTCTCATTATTATACCTTTGAAACTGCCAGAAGATGATGAAGAAGAAGAGGATAAAACCTGTTGTTGTTGTTGAATCACTCACACAATGATTTCTCCTCTCAAAATTCAAGCTTTCCTCATGCTTGAATGGGAGATTTGTTTGCAGTTCTGGGTAAGCATTTCATTTAGTTTTTCTAGGATTTTTTAGTTTTCATTACTTCAATCTATTGTTTGATTTTAGGCTCATGAAAGGGTTTCTTTTTTTTTCTTTCCTCCAGGTTTTTTCGGGCCTTTTTTGCTGTACCTTAACTCCCAGATGTTGTATGAATGTGATGTGTTAGATCACTCTATTTGATTGCAAGTAAGTTATTCTCCTATTTTATCTTTAGTTTATTAGTGTTTTTAATTTATTAGTTTCTGCTTATTGCATTGAGCTTTGTAGATGAGTATAGTTTTTGCTGGTCTGAAGTTAAGATTTATGGATAGAAGAAGTTAGTTAAGAATTAGATTGCATGTGTAATTGAAAAATCCTTAGTTTGGAAATTTCATTTGATCAATTGCAGGAAGAACCTAATGCACTACAACCCCTTAGAAACTTTGGGAAACAGGACATCGTATTAAGAACAGGGCCAAGAACTATGTACCGGTCGTATTCATAAAATTGGATTCTGATATGCGCAAAATTTAGAGAGGGTACAAGTTTTTTTAGTTTGTTAAGAGATTGTGATCTAGAGTGTCTGCCTTTATACTTTAAGATTAAGAGGCAATGTCTTTCAGTTCTTTTTGCATCCTTGTTGTCTAATTGAGATTGTGTTAGAGATGTGTTAGAGATGCTATTGCTACTTGTTACATTGTGTACTTTTTAGTTTGGAACAATTGCAGCTAAAGGGTGGACAGTTTAATGATTAGTCTTTTCTCCTTGACAGCAAATGCTTGCATCAACTTTATAGATTGATGTGGAACCCTGAGCACTCTCTGCAGCAACTTTTCAGATCACAGCGATGTTATGCACCTGACACATAACAGTATTACTTTCAATTATGCTGATCAAGGGGCTGTGTGCAAGAAATGGAAAACTGGGAATTTACTCCCATTTAAGTCTATCTCAAAATTAGGTGTTAAAACTGTATAAATAGGGATGCCCTGGTAGAAGAAGAACGGAGGCAAAAAAATAGAAAAATGATATTGTAATTCTGATATTAATAAAACTTTACTCCCCAAGGGGATTCGTCCGTGGATGTAGGCAAAATTTGTCGAACCACGTAAAATTGGTGTCTCACGTCTTATGTTTGTTTATGAATTTAATCATGTTTACCTCATCATCACCAAAATCATCGTGTTTAGTGCCTGGAAATATTTCCGGTACAAACAGTGATCCTCTTTTAAATGAATTGAGCAATTCGAAGCTCTTATTAAACCAACTGGCTTCTCCACGAGGGTGGGAGTTCCCGTATAGCAGTAAACAAAGGCAAAGCTACACCTTCATGGCATAATTGTTGTTAGTATCATGGTTGTCAAAACCAATAATGCTTTTCACTCTAAGGCCAAAGCCGAAGAATAGAACTCTGGACTCCCAAAACTATGAATTAGAGGAACAAGAAATATAGTAAAGTTTCAGATTACTAACAGTAATTTTGATTCAGAATGGGAGGAAATTTGGTTTCCCCTCCTCCCCTGTTAGCAATGTTGCATGATCCGTTTTCCAAATCGGTTTTCCAAACCGGGCCAGCCAAGCTAATTTTTGTGTCCAGTAGCAGTTGTGTAATATGTTATTGGAAGTGTGGTGAGTTATCATTACCCTAAAAACATTGCCAACCGTCGGATCTTACCTACCATCCAATTATCTTCTCTTCTATAATACCGTAAAAACCTAGGTATGTGTCTTCCGCCGTCTGAATCCTTATAAGGCCAACTTTCTTCTACATTTTTGCATCGTTTCTCAGATCTGAAAGTTTCTGTAAAAATTATAATGGATTCTTCAGTAACATGTTTATCTCTTACTGATTTAAAGAACTCCATTCATACTACTATTATTATACTTCTGAAACTGCCAGAAGAAGAAGATGAAGATGATGAAACCTGTTGTTGTTGATTCATTCACACAATAATTTCTCCTCTCAATATTCAAGTTTGTCAGATGTTTCTTTGTGAGAGTTGCAGTTATCAAATATGACATGGTAGAACACTCTATTTGGTATCATAGAGTTATTAAATTTATTTTAGTTTTACTATTTTTAAATTTATTTAAGTTTTTAATATATTTCAATTTATAGTTGTTTCTGGTTTCATGTTGTTATAGCAATTTTTGCTCGTTGCTTTGATCTTTGTAGATGAGAGTAGTTTTTTCCGATCTTAAGTTAAAAATCTATGGATATATGATGCTAGTTAAGAATTGAGTTGCATGTGTTGATGTGTAGTCGAGAAATCCTAGTATGGAAATGTCATTTGTCCAATTGCAGGCATAATATGTATTGCACCTAGAAAATTTCTGATGTTAGGAGCAGGGACTCAGTATTAAGAAGACTGGTACGAATATGTTATGGTCATATTCATAACATTGGTATTTTGATATGCGTAAGGTATAATTAGTTACGAGTAGTTTGTTATGATATTGTGATAAAATCGGCTGCCTTTATACTTCTTGATTAAGATACAATTTTCTCTCATTTCTTTCTTTTAGCATCCACGTTTTGTAATTCAGACTGTGTAGATGCTGCTCATTTCTATGTACTGATTAGTTTAGAATAATTGCTGGAATGTGATCTTCTCCTTGACAAAACAAGGCTTAACATTATCAGGAAATCATTTGAATTGCAGAACTTGAAGGGCGACGGTACACCCAAACGATGGAAGCAACCTTGAGCACTTCGTCAACCTTGAGAAAACTTGAGCAACTTTTCTGACATCAATGGGGTTATGAGCATGACCTACCATTACTTTTAATTACACCGATGAAGGGATGGGACCAAGAATTTGACTGAGAAATGGAATTCAACTCGACAGTGTTGCATGTGAGACACTTATATGTGGTATTGTAAAGCTGGAGAGGAAGATACTGCAGTCCAAATGTAACTGATTTGTGGATTCCGGAAACAACTAAAATCAGAATGAAAACAACTCAAATCAGAAGAAGGAAACATTAGAGGAAGGTTTCCCTAAGAAATGTTCTTGGTGTCTATGCAAATCTTGAACTCCATTTAATATAATACTTTAATAGTTAATTTTCATGTGGTTCTTTTTTCTGGGAAAGGATAAGATCTCATTTCTTTTGTTTACAACCAGTGATGGGTGTAAGAGATTTGGCGTTAGTTGGCTGCTCTCTCAAATTTTGTAAGTCTGTGTGTAAAAGAGCCTCATCATGTAGAGAACTGAGTAATTAGAAATCCTCAACTCAGATGCAAATTATGGCATTTTTTGTGGTCTTACATGCACAAACATAGGTATACATATATGAACCAGTCTATGAATTGATTGGGAGTGGCATTTTTATCCACTGAGATACTCAATCACAACAACTATAACATATGTACATTGATCAATACATCTGTACATTACGCTAGAATGGAAAACACGTTTAGTTGCCATGGATAAATACTTGTGTAGAATTGTCGATACTGTTAGCAAACTGAGCAATTTTAAGCTCTTATCAAACAGACTGGCGGCTGGTGCACTGAGGGTAGCACTTTCGCATAATTGTTGTTAGTATCAGGGTTGCCAAAACCAATAATGCTTTTACTCCAAGGCCAAACCAGAAGAGTACAATTCAGAAAACCATATATTTGAGGAACTTGAAAAGTGCAGAAGAAATACTGCACGCAAAAATTGATATTTTTAAATCACCTCCTTATTAGCAATGTTGCATGATCCCTTTCAAATCAGTTTTTCAGCAGGGTCATGGTGATATTTTTAAATTCTAAAGTAACAAGTTTCTTTTTTTTCCAGACTCAACAGATTCTTCTGGATCTGACTCACCTGGATTTTTCAATTACATCTGAATCTTACTCAGAGATGTAACTTAAAATTTTCCAATTAGTAGAGTTATGGAAAACTTTTGAATCCAGTCGAGTCAAGGACAAAATGATAGTTGATTCAAAGCTACAAAATGATAGTGGATTCAGATAGCTCTGAATCAGATGTATAAGTTGAGTCGCACCTCCAGCCAGACATCAGAAAAACAAACACAAACGATCTAACATCTGACTCTCACCGAGCTAGACGTCGACTCAGTATTAGATCACGAATCAGACCCAAACAAAAACACATAATATGATTTTTGCTGGATCCATAGCATTCGGGTAAGACTATGGATCCTTCTCTAAGTCTAGCTGGTTTTCTATAAGTTTTTTTCCATGGTTTCAATTTCAAACCACTCTAATTTTGTGTCCGATGGCAGTTGGATAGTTCATTTGACATAGTGCCCTAAACATTCTTAATCGTTGGATCATATATTTATCCAACTTTTTTATATAGATGTTCTAATTGTATCTGAATCTGACTCAAAAATTATTGGTAATTCGTGCAAGTATAGAAAAATTTCGAATTTTGTTAGATATGTGCCAACAAGTCAAGTTCAAGATGATACCGGACTCCAGTAGCTCGGAATCAAATGTTTAAGCTGAGTTACATCCCAAGTAATAAGACATCAAAAATATGAAAATACAAACAATTTAACATCTGACTCAAACCAAATCAGGTGCCGAGCCAGATTCAAATCCCAAATCAGACCTTAACAAACAAGGTGTAAAACACATAATGTTACTTTTGATGGGTCCACATCATTCAAGTAATACTAGTGATCCTTCTCTAGTTCTCGTTGGTTTTGGACAAGTTTTCTATCCACGGTTTAATAACCTCTCTAATATTTGTGCCCAGTAGCAGTTGCGTAACGAATGGCGGCTATTACCCTAAACATTCCTGATCGTTAGATGATATCTATTCATCCTAAGAACATTTGGCACCTATGTACTATATCTTTTTTCCGCCATCCACACCGTTACTAAACTCTATATTTCATTTCTTTGGTTTAAGATCTGAAATTTCTGTAAAAAATTTCTCTGGAAAATGATAAATTTTCCGTTAACATATATTTAGGCTAGAGATGGTTACTACTATAACAGTTCATATTATCTAAGAAACAAACATGACGAAATACGATCATGCTTGATCCCTTCGAGCAACGGGAGGGTACATAAACATCTTTTATCCGTTCAACACAAAAGGCCGTTCATATAGCCGAAAAGGGTTGATTGCTTCTATGCAGTTCATACCATCCATTAAGAGATGAGTGTAAGTTTTTCTATGAGAGGTAGTCGCATTAAATCTATTGGTTGTCCATACTACATAGTAAGACAAGAGATAAATATTACTATCGTAGGTAATTCATACTCCCTCCGTCCTAAATTAAGAGTCCGCTTTGACTAAGTCAAGATATTAAGGAAATCCTATAAATTGTCATGACTAGCCCTTGACTAGCCTATTAATGTTATATTATTACCAAAACTAAATTATTAGTGTTAAAATAATTAGAAGTTTATTTGGAATTTTATAACTATTCATAAATATTTTTATTTAAAAAAAAGAATGACAATTAATACAAAGATATTGAGTAAGTTTTTTCCATAAATATGGTGATATTATTTAAGATTTGGATATTAAAAATGATTTTATGATTATAAAAAAGGGTATATTTGATAGTTTAAGGGAAAAGTATGTCTATAAACAGAAATGGACATATCAAAATAGAAATTTGGACAGATAAAAACGGATGAGAGGAGTATCATTTTTCTAAGTTATGCGTGTGGTATCTCATTCATCTTAACTCCTACCTGGAAGACCATTAGCAACTAGCTAATGGAGGTTGGTATCCTAGTCTCTGATTTTGGGAACTTGCGTCTCTAGTTTTGGCAAGTGGCTATATCTTACTCCCTCCGTCCTTAATTAGATGAGCTACTTGGTTTTTAGTTTTGTCCACAAATAGATGAGCTATTTCACTAAACATGACTATCAAGTTATACATATTTCTTATAAAGTTGGAAATTATTTATCCGATACAATGACCCTTGTAAAGTTGGGAAATTTGGAGTATAATGATATGGGACATATGCTCAAAGAATCCAAAAATTTGAAAACTCTATTTCTTGAGTGGCGTATCAGGAAATTAGAACTTTCTAAACGGGTTATAACCCGACCTGTTGGAAACAAAATTTCTTGGTGTCGCATTCTTCTAACTTGTGAAAAAGATCGTACAAATGTAAAACAAGAGATGTGTCTGATGGGGGAAGAGGCATAAGGGGTGGACCCCATTTCCCACAAGCCTAAGAACTACGTGGTTAAATGCTGGTATCTATCAGCTAAAATGTCGGATAATAATCCTCCGAAACCCTAAACACTTAATACCCAATATATATGTTCCGCCGCCCCTGTGCACCTTTCTGAAACCAACTTTCTTATTTCGTTATTTTGTTTCAGATCCGATCTCAAAATATTTTTTAAGTAGAAATCCTCTCTAGATGATGATGAATTCTTTAATAACATCTTTATGTATCACTGATCTGAACACTGCTATACTAGTTATTATAACTCTCAAACTACTAGAAGAAGAAGATGATGAAACCTGTTTTGTTATTGTTGATTCTTAGCACAATGACATCTCCTCTCAAAATTCAAGTTTTTTGTCCACCGCTTTGGTGATTGGTTCGGTTGTTTTGGGGTAAACTCTTCATTTGATTAATTTTCTTTTAGGGTTCCGAAAACAATGAATTAGGGGAACACAATACAATAATGTTTCAGATTATTAACAGCATTTTTGATTCAAAATGAGAAGAAATTTGGTTTCCCCTCCACCCCTATTAGCAATGTTGCATGATCCATTCTCCAAAATCCAAATCAGTTTTCCAAAATGGGCCAGCCAAGGTAATTTTATTTTTGTGCACTGTGGCAGTTGTGTAATGTGAGTTGTCCATTACCCTAAAAACATTCCCAACCGTCGGATCCCACCTATCCATCTATCTTCTCTTCTATGATACCTAAAAACCTAAGGTATGCGCCTTCCGCCGTCTGAACACTATAAGACCAACTTTCTTCTTCATTTGTTTTCTCAAATCTGAAAGTTTCTGTAAAATTTCTTTCTCTGGGTTTTGATGGATTCTTCATTATCTCTTACTGATCCGAAAAACACCATTATTACAACCTGGGTTGCATGGACACGGACACGGGACACAGTTACGACACGATACGGATATGGCGACACGTCAAATCTCAAAAAAGAGGGTTACGGCGACACGTTTAATAGATATTCAAAAATTCCAAAAATTCAAATACCTTGAGTGCATAACATAAGAAATCCTTTAACAATAAATAATAAAACCTAAGAACTATAATAAATTTGTGGAGGAAAAACTCATAGTCATAAATTTTGGCATTAATTCTCATAGAGTGAAAAAACCTCCTGGAAAAAATTAACTCTCATGATTGTCTTCAAGGTTCAGATCTTCATCAACATATAAAGCTGGATCATCGAATGTAGCACTCACCACTACAGTTCATCAAGTGAAAGATTTGCAATCTCAAGTATCCCACCAGCGCCCATAGTATCAAATGTATCACCTGCAATATCCCATATTTGTGTCTCACCAGTCGCATAGTGTGGATCTCTACGTGATAGAAGGCGAAGGTTTGAATGCACAAACACTATATCTTCTCCCCGTTTCGTGTTATCTTGTTTCTCTTTAAAGAATTAATGAAGCCAAAGGTGCTCCAATTTCTTTCACAACAAGAAGACGAAGTAGGCTGTACAAGGACTCGAAAGCTAATTTCGCAACATAGCAAAGAGGCGTACCATAAGTAACCCACCGGACAATTGGCTCCATAGACCATCTATCACTTATGCAATTAGCAGACCCCAAATTCTCTCATTCCGGCAGAAAAAATAGCAAATTCAAGTGTTCACTCGCCTTAGTTGTTCCCCATCAAAGTATCTCTCAAGCATAGGCGCCTTTGTTGTGATATATCATCGTCAAGATGCGGAGCAACGCGACCAGGAGATCCATTAAGCCATTCCTGGCTATAATACCTGCAATTTAATCATTAACATAAGATGTATTAAAATACTTGATTATAATAAAATTAAAATAAATAAGATTGGCGGGCAGTAGAGGTAATTTACAACTATTGTCAATATACCTAAACTGCCATAAGAAGATGAAACCTGTTTATTTTGTTGATTCACTCACACAATGATTTCTCCTCTCAAAATACAAGATTGTTCCATGTTGAATATGGAGACTTGGAGATGGTTTCTGTGTAAGCTTTTCATTTGGTCTATGTTGCACGGACACGCTTAGAAATATAACGTAACCGTGTCGTGTCCGACACCTGTTACGACACTTCTTGACATGCGATGGACACGCCATGTCATGTGTCCCGTAAAAGTCGACATTGGACACTTTGAGACAGCTTTACGTAATTAATTTTGGTTTGAAAAATTAAAGTAAACTAAATATGAAGCTAATTTATTCACCTTTTAGTCGAATCCAAACATTATTTAGGAAAAAAAATTGATCATAATTTCATTATTATTAATTTTATTTTATTAGTGTTTATGGGTAAAAATCGTTTCGCTCGATTTCGGTAAATTCGGTAGGTGAGTGAGAAACTGGTTCAAACCCTAAACAAATGTGCTGCACGTGAGCACTTTATAGATTCGAGAGATCAATGCACAAGTCCGGCCTAAACCAAGAAATGGCCGTTCCGGACTTGCTTCGGTCACAAAGTGGAGGAGAAGGGTTGATTTGGGGAGGGAAGCAAAGAAAGGTGTTGAGACCGGAATAATTCTGGGAGAGTAGTATCTCGACTGTATCGTAAAGTGAAAGCTAGGAAGCTTGCAAGAGGTGGAAGCTTTTTGGGAGAGCTTGCAAAGTTGCCTTTCGAGAGACGACTGGCCTCATGAAGGAAGAGAGTAAAGGGTGAAATAATGGGAGGAGGTGGTAACCGCATGGTGTTAATGGGTGAAAACATTTTCACCATTATTTCCTCTTTTATTTGACCGCTTTATTCCTTTTCACGCTTTCTTAATGTGAGCGTAGTGTACGCCGCATGTTGTGATCACAAACCAAAACCCTAGAAAGCATCCCCCAGTTTGTGTTGATGTCTCGAGTGTTGGTTGCATCTTGAGTGCAAGTGGTGCTGCTAGGGGCGCATGTGGCATGTGCCAATGGCATGTGCGGAATGCCTTTGTTGCGAGTTGCCCCTCGAGCGCAAGTGGCAATGCCAGAGATGCTGGTGGCGTGTGTGGCATGTGCCAATGGCGTGTGTGGAACGCCTTGGTGGTAGGTTGCACGGTTTGCAAGTTAGGCTACCAGCGTGTGTGTTTGGCATGTGTCAATGGCATGTGTGGCCGTTAGGGCCGTGGCCTTGGTGGTAGGTTGCACGGTTTGCAAGTTAGGCTACCGGCGTGTGTGTTTGGCATGTGCCAATGGCATGCACGGCCATGTTGACCTAGTTGCAAGTCTTGCAAGCCTAGGGCGCTATATTTGGCGCGTGCTAATGGCATAGCGACTTGGAAATATGGCTTGCGGTACGTGTTGGCATGTGCCAATGTCACGTACGGCCATGTTGACCTAGTTGCAAGTCTTGCAAGACTAGGGCGCTATATTTGGCATGTGCCAATGGCATAACGGCTTGGAAATATGGCTTGCGGTACGTGTTGGCATGTGCCAATGGCACGTACGGCCATGTTGACCTAGTTGCAAGTCTTGCAAGCCTAGGGCGCTATATTTGGCACATGCCAAAGGCATAGCGACTTGGAAATATGGCTTGCGTACGTGTTGGCAAGTGCCAATGGCACGTACGGCCATGTTGACCTAGTTGCAAGTCTTGCAAGCCTAGGGCGCTATATTTGGCATGTGCCAATGGCATAGCGACTTGGAAATATGGCTTGCGGTACGTGTTGGCATGTGCCAATGGCACGTACGGCCATGTTGACCTAGTTGCAAGTCTTGCAAGCCTAGGGCGCTATATTTGGCATGTGCCAATGGCATAGCGACTTGGAAATATGGCTTCCGGTACGTGTTGGCATGTGCCAATGGCACGTACGGCCATGTTGACCTAGTTGCAAGTCTTGCAAGCCTAGGGTGCTATATTTGGCGTGTGCCAAAGGCATAGCGGCTTGGTTTTGGCGTTGTTGCCATGGTGCGCAGTGTGCGGCTTGGTTTGGCATTGTTGCCATGGTTCGCGAGTGTGCGGCTTGGTTTGGCATTGTTGCCATAGTGCGCTGACATGCGCTTGATTTGGCATTGTTGCCATGGTGGGCGCAGCGCTTGGTTTGGCATTGTTGCCATGGTGCGCATGATGCGCGCTTGATTTGGCATTGTTGCCATGGTGCGCAGATGTGCGGCTTGATTTGGCATTGTTGCCATGGTGCGAAGTGTGCGGCTTGATTTGGCATTGTTGCCATGGTGCAATGTGCGGCTTGATTTGGCATTGTTGCCATGGCGCGCCATGTGCGGCTTGATTTGGCATTGTTGCCATGGTGCGCAAAAGATGCGGCTTGATTTTGGAATTAGGGTTCCGTGTTGAAAACCCTAACCTGGTATTTTTGAAAAAATACCCCTATTAATTATTTACACCTGAGTTAAATGCTTTTAGTTAATGTGTTGCGGGTAACACTAGGTCATGGGGTTTTACGATTTTACCCCTTAAAAACCACCATCAACATTAAGTCCCCCGCTAGCTCGGAACAGGGCTTTGTTGCGAGGTAAGCATAAGATGGTGAAAAACTATTAACAGCAAACCGTAAAGAAAATTGAAGGAGGCTTGTCGACCTTCTATAAATAGGATTTGGAATCCTTGCCTCCGGGTAGTTTTGCACAATCGGGAGGCTGGCACAATTGGTGGGCCCTGCGCAGCTTGGGCGACATTGGGAAGTTGGCGTGAATTGAGAAACCGAGTGTGCTAGCTGGTGGACCGGCGCAAGGTGTGGAAACTGTGCGCGCCGTTGTGGCGTGACCGATGTAAACAAGGAGGGAGTAGGTGTTTCTTCGAGATAGCGAAGTTTCTTATCTTGCTTTCCTTCACGTGCGGCTTCAATTAGGGCATCATCCATGCCAAAAAATCTGGAAGCGTTATGTCCTTCATTGCTCCCTTTCCTTTTTAAGGTTCCGTATTCATACCCAACGCGAATGTATCGTCTCCTTGTTTGAGAAGGGGTTCTTCCTATTGATTCCCCTTTTCCTTTGCTTTGCTAGGTGCATTTTCTTCTTCTTTTTTTTTGTTCACGCTATCCTCTTTTTATATGTGTATAGACAGGATGGAACTTGATCATTTTTCCATTTCTTGCGGTGTATGATGGGATCTTCCGAGAGACGGCCGTGCCTTTAACTTTTTGGAAAAGGACTTGAATCGGTGGAGATCGATCTTCTTCTCTTGAGGAGGTATTGGTCAGGGGTTGAATCTTTGTTCCATGAAGCTAACTAAATTATTAAGGACCTCCCTTCCATCTATCCTCACGAAGAACATATGCATGTTCGGACTCTCTTGGGTTCAGTGGACGTGGAGGAGGACGCCATGATTCTTGATTTTGATGTGGATGAATCAAAAAACTTCCTTCGAAGTGTCGATGAGAAAACTTTCGAAGGAGTACATGATAGAAGCGAGACAGCCTTTGAAGTTGATGCCAAAGGTGTTATTGATGATACCTGGGAGGGTCATGGTGGCGTATCTTGGAATAGTTATCGGGGAGGACACTGCTGCCGCTGTGGCTGCTTCGGGATGGGATGTTGAGGTTGCCGCTGCTAAAACCGCTGAATGGAACCTTTGTTGCCCGAAGGATTGCTGGGGGAAATGCTTGAAGATAGCTTTGTTCGAAGGGACTTGCACTCCATCCTTCGAGGGCTAGTTCCTCCTTTTGTTTTTCTCGTTAGTCGCTTAGTTCCCCGATGTTTTTCCCTTTTTTTTGTAAACACATCTTTCCTTCTTCTTCATCGATAAACATTTTGCTTCATATATATATATTTTGAAAGAGGTTGTGGTATGATGGCTCGAAATGGTTTTCTGGGTTCTTTGATGTATTTCTCGATATCCAAGGATTCGCTCGGGAAGAGATATATTTATTTATTTATTTATTTTTTTGACAAAGGGAGATCTCCAGGGGAAAATACAAACGGTGTATTCATCCCGGGAAGTACAACTATTAAGAGGAATGGTTTAAAGGAAGTACTTGAAAAGGGGAGTGATTGGGAAGTACATCATTTTAGGGATTGGATTCCTTGAGCCATCGTGAGTGAACTATCACGCCTTCGGTGTGTCGGTATTGATGAGCTTGCAATATCCTCTCAAAAGGGTATCCGCAACAGTGCACACTCGCCTTCACCTTCCTCGGGCAAATCCATCTTCTTGTCATCCTCCCAACTTGAAACGAGCTTTCCTTAACCACTACATCTCCGATTGAAAACGGGTTCAGACGTCGTGTAACCATTTGAGCCTTGGCTTCGTTGGTTTCGCTATAAGCTTACAAGCTTCTTGCAAAGTGTTCGAATGGTCCACTCCCCATTCACATTTTTTGACAGCGTTCGTCTTAGGTTGTTGCATCGAGTCCCCATGACAAAAGAATGGGGGAAGAAAAGGCCGGTTGCAAAAAGGGTTGCTCGGTCGACTTACTTGCATTTGAAAATCATGGGCTAGCGCCAACGGGTCCTCTCCGGATGCTTGGGTTCCTTCAATAGCTCGTTGATGCGATAACCCGTGGGACGATTTTGTTGGGAATCCCTTCGGCGTGGATGTCGGCAGAGGGTGTACGTCCGGTTTCGCTTTGTTGTCGAGCACCCATAAGCGTCCCAAAATCATGTCATGATCTAGTTCTCTGACAATGTGGAACTTGCTATGCGTTATAGCGTCTCCCATCTCGATCTCTAAGTTGATGTAGCCATGCGCGTTCAAAGCTTCTCCTCCCAAGTTCTTAATTACGGACGGGGAATAGGTAGCGTCTTGTTTTGTAAATCCCTGCCGCCTTTAGTGTCTTGAAAGTAATGATGTTGTCACTATAAGAAAATATGGCTTTGGTGACGATAGTATTTGCAAATAAGAATATTTCATTGCTAAAGCTTAGTTATTGTGACCCAAATAATTTTTGTCACTTTGTTGTTAGGTTTTTCGTGACGGAACTCGGTTTCAAATCACTCATTAGTTTTTAGTGACCTCATTTAGAGACGAAATAATGTCACGTCACTAATAAGTTTTTTGTGATTATATATGTTTGTCACTATTTAATTTTATTGTGATGATGCTAAAAAATTGACATTAAATCTTTTTGGTGATAATCTATAAATTTCACATACAAAAGAAAAGTTTATCTTCGACAAAATTAATTTCACTAACTAGTTTTGTAGTGACGAAACTAAATGTTTGACACTATATATATTTTTTAGTGACCATCACCTTGTTTGGTTGCAAATATTTATATAGTAACAACTTCTAATCGTCACAAGAAATAACATTTGTAACGAACTAGATTTTGTCGCTTTAGTCATTTTCATGTGACATTATAACTTCACCGTAGTTCGTGATTTCAGTGATTATCGAAATGTCGTCACAAAGAATTATTTGCCATGACAAAAACAATACACAACGTGCTAGTTAGAATATATTTTTGGTAACAATATTTTTTATCACGTAAAATATAATATTTAACAAACTCCCGAACTTGTTGGACTGTCATGTTGAACTCTGTGAACCAGACGGTACGACTAGCTAAACGATATAAAGTGAGTATTTTCATTCATGGTAACTATTTACAAATTTATATTGAATTATCCAAAATTGAATATAACTGGATTGGATTTGATGATTATCAGTCACGACGAATACATAAATAAATCAATTATGATGATTATATTCGGCCATCGTGACTATGATTTAGCGACTTTGATGAAATTATATAAAGTTGAATACAATCAAATCGTAATTTTTGATAATTTGTCAAGATGAGTATATGATCTAGTAATATTGGCTGAAAATTGAGTACAATTGGATTGAACTAGATGAAAATCGACAGAAAAAAAATGGATTATATTGGATTATTATTTGGTGATATCGATGAAATTGTATATAATTGAATACATATGGATTGAATTTGTTGATAATCAATCATTGTGAGTATGATCCAGTAATGTTGACTGAATATTAAGTCCGATTAGAATAAATTAGATAAAATACATGGATAAATCAGCCTTAGAAATTAAGCATATATGTAACCAATCATATTGAGCCTAATCTAGTTGTTTAGATAGACTAGAGCAAAATAGAGTTAAATTATCTTTGAGATTATCGATAATTAGCTAATGTTATTGACTATGGTTGAAACGAATTAGATGACTTTAGTCGTCTAATCAGTCATATTGAGCATTATCCAATTATTTTGAAAGAATGGAATAAAATTGTGTTAAATTTGATTGAGTTTATGGATAATCGGTCAAGGTAAGTATGATATACAAATGCTGACAAAACTTTGAGTACAATCATTCGAAGGACAATTACGCTAAAGATTTTCATATACACTTGAAACAACTTCAGAGAGTTTTTATCTCTTTAGGTTCAAACGAGTTAATTTGTTCATTAAATAACATGTTTAACTACATATATATATATATATATATATATATATATATAACAATTTTACTTGTGCTTCTCGATTCCTAAGAGAATGCTGTAAACCCCACCCTAAGTTAAAGAACGAGCTCAACCTATACATAACTAGTACTCAGAGATTAAGAGATGAACTATAGAGGTATATAAGGTTCTCCTCATACATGGATGCCAGGGTTTTGGTTAAATCTTACGCAAGTCGTTTCCATAGAAAGCGAATTCATTGCTCTAGTTTTCGATTTCATTTTCAGAAATTGGGATACATTATATTTTTGTATTTTTTATGTTGTATCATTATGATGTACTCAATTGTCATATTATCTTGATTCCAATCGTGGAACGGTGTTTCTGCACCACTATGTATCTCTTCGGACCTCAATTTTAATGAGGTAATTTAATAAATTACTAGTTTCGAACCCATCTTTCCTTTCGAGGAAAAAAAGAAAAACCTCATGATTCTCACATGAATATTAAATATCCACCGTTCAATGAACTGAGATCAGCCGTCAAAAACCCTTTGGTTTTCTCTTACTTCATTTTTCCTCTCTGGTATCTCTTTCTCAAATCCCAATGTCTAGCCAGTCCTTCCGATACTCAACTTGAAGGGAAAAAAACAAAAAAAACAAACAATTCACCGGCACAACCATCTTCTATCACTCCCTTGATACCACCACTGTAGTCTTTTCTCTATCTCACTCTGTAACGTCGTCCGATTCTTCTCCAGCCAGCAAAGTCCGTCTTCACCAATCGACCAACTCCAATCCCAATCGCGAATAAAACTAACTCATCCCCTAGTGATTCCAGAGAAGGGGGAAAGATACTCATAAAGACATCAACACCCTCGATTCGATGCAATTCAATCCCAACTCCTTCAGTTGATCAACGATTCGATGTAACTGGAAGAAGAGGGAAGAGTTCACTAGATCAACGCCAATAGCAAATCCTACATCTACAGATTGTACACCACCTTCATTATATACCTAACGTTTCAAGTTTCTTAATCAATGTTGAGTTCTCTACGAATTTCGTCTGATCTTTATTTTCTTAGAAATTAGGGTTTTGATTTCTATTTATTTTCTACTAATTAGGATTTTGATTTCTAAATTTTGTAGGGTTTTGATTTATAATTAGGATGCCGATTTCTAAGAGGGGTTTTGATTTCTCCCTCAGGGTTAGGTTTTCAGATTCCAGGACTTCATCATTGCAATTCGATGGTTGGTATTGTGCATTTGTTCATCTTTTCAATTTGTTTGTTTTATCACTCTAGTTCGTTTTTGTTTGATTTGTATTCGTTTGATTTTATAGATATATTAAGCTGCACTTACGATTAATAGAAAGTCCATATCTAGGTTGTTAGAAAAAAAGCTATCAATAAGACAGAAGAAAACCATTTGACTTAAGAAATACTGGTGATATGATAAATTTGATATCTCCGTCAAATTTCATCTTACATGCTTAGCTAGGATAATATAAGGAGAGGGAAAAAGTATACATGATCAGTAATGTAATAAGCTATCATCCACCTTTCACATGCCATGACTGTAAGTGTAGCACTATATTCTCTCCATTGTCCACCTTAACTGCTCATGTTGTTTAGACCAGATTGCACTGAAAAATGAGTGGAATTAGAAGCACCGTTTGTATAGACTGTGCATGTGTAAGTGCCCATTATTTTTACAGTTGAGAATAATTTGTTTTTATAGTAGCCTGCAATTTCTCTAACTCTATCTAGTAGTTGTTGCTATACGAACAATATGGCCAACAACACCATCTTATGCTTGTTCCAACTAAGTGGAAGTTATTCGGTACGTATGATTGCATCTAATTTGTAGCTGAGTTTTTTTTTTAGAGAAAAAGAAAGAATTTCATTTGAATTTCATTTTTTTTAGAGAAAAAGAAAGAACATGAAAAAGCCCTTCATTTTTATTTGTTTTTGTCGTAGTTGTCGAAAGCAAAAGAAAATGAATTTCTTTTCATATCCATGATAATGTTTTATGATTGGATTAACCCTTAATGAACAATTCGGTCGATTCTCCTGAAAATCTCATTCATTCGAAAGCCATGCTCTAACTCCTTTATGGTGTTTTGCTTCAAGTTTTTGTGATTAAATTCTTAATCCACCTTATTGTATTTTTAGTTTTTTACTTAGTTTTTTTCCTTCATGGTAAGCATAAAAGGTTCTTTGGAATGCCGTTTTAACTCTAGTGTACTGTAGCATAGAGTATTTGCTTGCCATCTTGAATTTTAGCACAGACTTTTGCAACGATAGTTTAGCTGGCACAGACTTTTGCCTTAGCCTAATTTTCCCCCCTGAGATTTTGCTATAATTTTTTTTTCAAGATCATTACTTCAGCTGTCTTAGTAAATATTATGTCACACAATTTCCTAAATAAAGAGTCAGTTCTCGCAATCTTAAATTCATCTTCAATCGATGATTATGTAGAATGCTGATTAACCAATGTTTGAACTTATTTGTTTTTCCAGCTTTTTAGCTGGTGTGCTCGGATGGAAGGATCCACAAGTTTTTGTTCCCGCCCTTCGTATAGCTGAAATTTTATGGAGAAACTTCCTGGGACTTTCTCAAAGATGTTCGTTAGAGAATGGGTGGTACATGTTGTGGAGACTCTTATAGTGTCGATTCATCAAGCTCGCTCTCCGCATCTCCCACCGAAAAGGAATTTGATTCTCAGCTGTATCGCAACGCGTTTCCTGTTATAGACGACGCGCTGTCGGCTCGAATGCGTAAGGAAATTCCTAGGAGGAATCAAAATCTTCTGCTCCTATGAATATTGGCTTTCCCAAGCTACTCAGAGAAATTCCAACGTTAATTCTAGTCTTCGTGCGACAAGACGTGCAAGAGCGAAAGACTTCAAGGATAAATATTTTTCCCGCTAACACCGGCATCTAAGTTGGTGTAACTGATGACCTTTTACTCTTAAAGAATCCGTGGCAAGCAACCGAATGGCCGTAGATGATCAAAAGTCTAAAGCAAAAAGCTTTCGCTTCTTCGCCATCGATGTTTCGGCGACAACGATATGAGCATTTGGTTGGTGTGATGTCTGAGCTGCTAGCAGAGCTTAGTAAAGGAGATGGTGTCTCCACAATTGAGTTCATCGCTAGTGGAGTAGTGCCAACAATCTCTTAAAAGGTTCAAGGCATTTGTAGCAGTTGCTCTTCCTACAAGTTTTCATGATGGTGATAATATATGCTAGTCACCAATGAAAATTTGGTGACGAATTTTTCATTTAAAAAAAAATAGTTGGGGCAAATAATTTTGTGAAATAGTTGTGGTGAGGGCATTGTTCGTCGATAATGATTTTCTCGAGACAAATGACATCGTCGGAAAATTGTCTTAGGAACAACTATATTCACCGATAAAGTTGTAATTTTAGAAACAACTTAATATTGTTATTAATTTTTTTATTTTGAGATGAAAGTTAGTTCGATGCTAAACTATTATGTTTTCTCAAATAAATAAATTTTGCCGCTTAAAACTATTTATGTGACGAAATTATTTCTTCACTATAAGTATATTTTGAGACTAACAAATTTTGCGCGCTAAAACTATTTTATGTGACAAATTTGTTTTTCACAATAATTATATTCCGAGGCTAACAAATTTTCGCCAAGCTAAAACTATTTTTTGTGACGAAGTTGTTTCCTAACTATAAATGTATTTTGAGGCAAAAAATTTTGTTTCTAAAACTATTTTAAGTGATAAAATAATTTCCTCACCAAAAATACCTAGAGTGACAAAAATTTCATCACAAAATTAGTGAACAATGCCAATTTTATTTGCTCACAAAAGATAGTTTTGGTGGCAAAGACTTATGTCACTAATTTAAAATTTGGTGACAATTCCTAAGGACATCACAAAACATTTTCAACGACTCACTATAGGTGACTTCCAAATTTTTTGTGTCATCGAATTCTTTTTGCAACGAAGAAATTGGTTTTCGTGACACAATGTTTTGCCACTAAAAACGACTTTTCTTGTAGTGTGGTAGGAGGTCGTGTCGATGAGCGTGTCGTCAAATTTGTTACCTCTTAAACGGGACGTGGTTAGCAGTCCTTAGTTCTCCTTGGTTCCGCCCGCTTGGAGAGCTGGGTACTTCCGGGCGTGGGTGCCGAGGAGAGAAAAGCCGTTTGCCGGACACAACACGATTGAGAGCTGCGAAAATATCTTGTCGCTGCACCTTGGAAAGATAGAGAATTTCGCATATATGTTGCATCATGGATTGCACAGTCTCGTGCACGGAATTCCCGTGAGGACCCGCAGCTTCTTATGGGGAGTGGGTCTCGATGCACTCTTTCGCCTCCTAGTTGGAGTTCTCCCGCTTCTATCCTTTCTTTGAAAATATGCTTTAGTCCTGTTGCAACGCTAGTCTGGGTGGTGAACGAACTCGTGATAATGACAGATTTGGGGTTCGCCATCTCACTTTCACATGGGACGTCCGAGCTAGGGTGCCGATGACATCATCTTGAACCTGTGCTTCAGGAGGTCAATCACTTCCTCGATGGGGAATGGGAAATCAAGGGTATTTCCTTCGGTCTCGTGATGCAGATGGGAGTTTTTAGCGACGATCTTCCGTCGTGAGGGTTCCAAATGTGCAGCCGCGCTTCACGTTTCTACCGGTGGCTCGTAGTTGCGGCTTTCCTTTTCCTCTCTTCGTTCACTATGTTCATGAGGATGATCCGGCATTAAATTGTTTGCACGATGAGGCGTTTTACTCCCGCGAAGTTTCCACGCGCGTCTTCAGTTCGAGTTGGCCTAGTCCTTTCCGAATAATGCGGGTGTCGTTGCTGCATCGTCTGCAAATTTCATGGAGTTCTGAGAACTTTTGGAAACGCAAATTTTCTAATAGGCGCTGTAGATTGGGACCATACCATTGATGCATGCGTTTATTAATTGTTGCTCTGGCCACGCTTGGGTCGCGGACAATGAAAGTGCTTGAAACCTCAACCTTTGACGAAATCATTCGGATGTTCGTTATCCCACCGGGTACATTCTCCCGAGGTCCTAAAAGGTAACTTGTTCAGACACGAAGAAATATCCGAAAAACGCAGGACTTATGCTACTCCAGCTTGGGAATGCCGTCGGGATGTCAGTTAGACATGTATACGCCCTTCCGGTAAGTGATTTTGAAAATTCCTCAAACGAAGAACGGATTATATTCATGTTCACCCAAGGATTCCAGAAACAAGAAACATGTTCGCGTGCATTCCCTTACCATCGCATGGCAATTGAGAGAAGAGTACCCCTTGGGAGAGGGATTCTCTCAGATTTCGGATGGGTAAGGGGTTGGTGATGATGTACATCCAACTCATCATGCTTGATTCGGTCGCAGAGGAGTTGTTCCAAATCTTCTATCGCGACGAAGTTGGGTGGTTGATTTCTCTCCAACGGATTCTGGGGCATGAAGTTTCTTCATCCGGTGAGGCGTGCCCGCCGAGGTGCTCTGCCGGGGTTGTTGGAGATGCTTCTGGCGTCTTCGGGAGGATGCGACTCACTGGGTAGTCGTCCGGTGGTTTTGAGAAAGGTGAGCACCTCCTTCCGTGTTGAAACCATGTCCGTTCTGGGCTCGCGAGCGCCTCCCGTCGCTCCATCAAATCGGCGACGGTGACGTAAGGATGACTTCCTCCGGTCCTCTCCGGCCTCTCGCCCCATCGGCGGGTAATTGAGCCTTAGTTGTCCGAGGCGCCATGCCGGAAGAAGCATTCGGGTCGTGGCGCGCCCTAGCTCGGTGACCGGGGCGTGACACTCGAAGAGATATTCTCGTTGCCGTGATTAGAGGGTTGTGCAAAGACGCTAGAGGAGGCAAATGGCCTGCCCCGGTGATAGGCTATGGTTACACTTAAGGGAGTGCACTGATGTTTCGTTTGTCACCGGAGAAGTAACAACGTTATAGGAGAGATGCCAACATCGGGGATGCGTAAAGGCTCGCGCTGGTGTTCCTGCAGCCTGCCCGGATCCGAGTTCCACCATGTTGATTTTTTACGTTCGAAAACGAAATCGGAGTTGGAGTTGGTATTGTAGCCGATAGATTAATCCTCCCACCGTGGTCGCCAATTGTTTATGGGTAAAAATCGTTTCGCCGATTTCAGAAATTTAGAGTGAGTGAGAAACGGTTCAAACCCTAAACAAATGTGCTGCACGTGAGCACTTTATAGATTCGAGAGAGATCAACTGCATAAAGTCCGGCCTAAATCGAGAAATGGCCGTTCCAGACTTGCTTTGGCCACAAAGTGGAGGAGAAGGGTTGATTTGGGAGGGAAGCAAAGAAAGATGTTGAGACTGGAATAATTCCCTGGGAGAGTAGTATCTCAACTTCAGATCGTAAAGGCCTAAAGCTTAAGAAGCTTGCAAGAGGTGGAAGCTTTTTTTGGGAGAGCTTGCAAAGTTGCCTTTCCGAGAGTATAGTATTTTTCTCCCGACTGAGACTTGTTGTCCGGGCGGAAATAGGTAAGACCTATTTATACAAGTCGAGATCAAACGCACTCTGACCTCATGAAGGAAGAGAGTAAAGGGTGAAATAATGGGAGGAGGTGGTAAACCACATGGTGTTAATGGGTGAAAACGTTTTCACCATTATTTCCTCTTTATTTGACCGCTTATTCCTTTCATGCTTTCTTAATGTGAGCGTAGTGTACGCCGCATGCCGGACCGCCAAACCAAATCCACAGAAAGCATCCCCGCTTGTGCTGATGTCTCGAGTGTTGGTTGCATCTTGAGTGCAAGTGGTGCCGCTAGGGGCGCATGTGGCGTGTGCCAATGGCATGTGCGAATGCCTTGTTGCGAGTTGCCCTCGAGCGCAAGTGGCAATGCCGAAGTCAGCTGTGGCGGTGTGGGCATGTGCCAATGGCGTGTGTGGAACGCTTGGTGGTAGGTGCACTACTTGCAAGTTAGGCTACAACGTGTGTTTGGCATGTGTGGCCGTAGTGGCCATGGCCTTGGTGGTAGGCTGTACGGCTTTTGCAAGTTAGGCTACCAACGCGTGTGTTTGGCATGTGCCAATGGCATGCACGGCCATGTTGACCTAGTTGCAAGTCTCAAGCCTAGGCGCTATATTTGGCGCATGCTAATGGCATAACGACTCTGGAAATATGGCTTGCAGACGTGTTGGCATGTGCCAATGGAACGACGGGCCATGTTCACCTGACCTAGTTGCAAGTCTTGTAAGCCTAGGCGCCATATTTGGCATGTGCCAATGGTATACGGGGCTTGGAAATATGGCTTACAGACGTGTTGGCATGTGCCAATGGCACGTACGGCCATGTTGACCTAGTTACAAGTCTTGGAAGCCTAGGGCGCTATATTTGGCATGTGCCAATGGAATAGCGACTTGAAATATGGCTTACAAAGTGCGTGTTGGCATGTGCCAATGGCACGTGACGGCCATGTTGACCTAGTTCCAAGTCTTGCAAGCCTAGGGCGCTATATTTGGCATGTGCCAATGGCATAGCAGCTTGGAAATATGGCTTGCAAGATACGTGTTGGTATGTGCCAATGGCACGACGGCCATGTTGACCTAGTTGCAAGTCTTGCAAGCCTAGGGCGCTATATTTGGCATAAAGCCAATGGCATAGCGACTTTGAAATATGGCTTGCGGCACGTGTTGGCATGTGCCAATGGCACGTACGGCCATGTTGACCTAGTTGCAAGTCTTGCAAGCCTAGGCGCTATATTTGGCGTGTGCCAATGGCATAGCGGATTGGAAATATGGCTTTGGTGACGTGTTGGCATGTGCCAATGGCACGTACGGCCATGTTGACCTAGTTGCAAGTCTTGGTGGTTTAGGGCGCTATATTTGGCGTGTGCCAAAGGCATAGCGGCTTGAAATATGGTCATGCGTGCGTGTTGGCATGTGCCAACGGCACGTACGGCCATGTTGACTTAGTTGCAAGTCTTGCGAAGCCTAGGGGCGCTATATTTGCATGTGCCAATGGCATAGCGACTTGGAAATATGGCTTGCGGCACGTGTTGGCATGTGCCAATGGCACGTGACGCCATGTTGACCTAGTTGCAAGTCTTGTAAGCCTAGGGCGCTATTTGGCGTGTGCCAAAGGTATACGCCTTGGTTTTGGCGTTGTTGCCATGGTGTGGTCAGCAGCGTTTGGTTTGGCATTGTTTCCATGGGCGCGCATGTCGCGCTTGGTTTGGCATTGTTGCCATACGAAAGTGCAAAGACGGGTTTGGTTTGGCATTGTTGCCATGCCTTGCGCAGCCAGCGATCATCGCTTGGTTTGGCATTGTTGCCATGGTGCTAGCAGCGGCTTGGTTTGGCATTGTTGCCATGGCGCAGCAGCGGCTTGATTTGGTATTGTTGCCATGGCAGCGCAGGTGCGCGCTTGATTTGGCATTATTGCATGGTGCGCAAAGATGTCTGACTTGATTTTGGAATTAGGGTTCCGTGTTGAAAACCCTAACCTGGTATTTTTGAAAAATACCCTATTAATTATTTACACCGAAAGTTAAATGCTTTTTTAGTTAATGTGTTGCGGTAACACTAGGTCATGGGGTTTTACGATTTTACCCCTTGTTTAAAAACCACCATCAACAATTAGTAATCAAGTATTTTAAAGTAAGAATAATTTTTTATGTTGAGTAGATTATTGTAGAATCTCATTTTAATGGGTGTGTAAAACATATCACGTGTTCCCGTAACTGTGTTTTTAGATTTGATATGTCACCGTAATCCGTGTCCTTGTCCGTGTCCTGTGGCAACATAGCATTTGGTTTTTTTGTTTTTGAAGGGTTTTTTAGTTTTCAGTAGACTCATTACTTGTTTATTGATTGATTTTAGGCTCATGTTTTTTTTTTTCTCCCTGTGTTTTTATGGTTGTTTTTGGTGGAATGTGTCCAAGCTGTGTATAGGGTGCATGAGAACAAATGATGGAAGCATCTTTCCAACCCTGAGCACTTTGTCAAACCTAAGCGGGGTTATTTGCATGATCCGCAAGACTATTTACTTTCAGTTACACTCATTTAAGGGGCTGTGAGCAAGAATTTAACTGGAAATGGAATTCAACTTGACGCTGTTACATGTAAGCACTTACATGTGGGTATTGTAAAGATGGAGAGGAAGATACTGCAATCCAAATGTAACTGATTTGTGGATTCTGAAACAACTCAAATCAATAGAAGGCAGTTTCAAATTATTTAGACAATGGTTTCTGTCATAAATGTTCTTGGTGTCTATGCGAATTTTGAGCTCCACTTAATATTATACTGTAATGGTTAGTTTTCATGTGGTTCTTTTTCTGGGAAAGGATTAGATCTTGTTTCTTTTGTTCACAAGCAGTGATGGGAGTAAGTGACTTGCCTTTAGTTGGATGCTCTCTCAAATTTTGTAAGTCTATTGTGTGTAAAAGAGCCTTATTACGTAGAGAACTGTAATTACAAATCCTCAATTCAGAGACAGATTATGGCATTTAAGTCAAATCCAATTGTAATCAAACTCAAAACTTAAATAATTTTCTCTCGGATTTTTACGGTTGGTATTGTTATAATGGAAACCAACCGTAAATTACGGTTACAAAATGAACCTTAACTAGATATTCCAAATAGTTTTTTTAGTAGTTACGGTTGGTTAATTAAGAATAACCAACCGTAACTCCATCTACAATCTTTTTTTTTATTTTTTTATTTTTAAGGTTTACATATATTTGATGATGATTATGAAAGAATTTTGATTTTGATTTTTTTTTTAGTCACATCTGATTTTTATTTAACTAACTGGATTTTTAATCACATCCGATTCTAACTCATCCGACTTAAAAAATTAATAACCAGGAGAGTTAGAAAAGTTTTGAATCCAGTTAGATATATGCCTAGCCAGTAAGGTACAAAATGATAGCTGACATAGCTCTGGAACAGATGTATAAAAGCAAGTCACACCTCGAGCGAGACCCTCAATCATAAAAACACAAACGATCTAACATCGTAAACAAACCGAGTTAGATGTCGAGTTTAACCAGATCACCAACCAGACTCCAAAATGATTTTTTTACGGGTCCACATCATTCGGACTAGTGATCCTTGTTTAGGTCCGGTTGGCTTTGGACAAGTCTTCTCTCCATGGTTTAGAACCTCTCCAGAGTAGCTAAATCCAGATCTATTAATCTAAACGCCTCGATCGTTAGATCATACCTCCACCAAACACCAATGGGTATCAGTATCGAAGAAAAACTGTTCGAGACTAAAAAATTGATTGTATTGCTTAGTGAGCATCAAATTTCTAGTTTATGACCAAAAGACAACAGGAAAAACTATCAAAATTACCATATGCTTCCAGTGCTGAAGCTTTTTCTCTAACAGATTTAGCAATGGCATCTGCCACTTGGTTATCCTCTCTACTGAATTTTTTTTTACTAGAAGTAAAACTAGAGATTAAGTGTTTTATCTCTTTGTTTATGGGTAGAAATCATTTCCGCCGATTTTGGTAAATTCGGTAGGTGAGTGAGAAACTGGTTTAAACCCTAAACAAATGTGTTGCACGTGAGCACACTTTATAGATTCGAGAGATCAATCTGTACAAGTCCGGCCTAAACCAAGAAATGGTCGTTCCGGACTTGCTTCGGTCACAAAGTGGAGGAGAAGGGTTGATTTTGGGAGGAAGCAAAGAAAGGTATTGAGACCGGAATAGTGCAGGAGAGTAGTGTCTCGACTTGTATCGGAAAGTGAAAGCTTAGGAAGCTTGCAAGAGATGAAAGCTTTTTGGAGAGCTTGCAAAGTTGCCTTTTACGAGAGTGTTGTATTTTTTCTGACAAAGGACTTTGTTATGCAGGTGAAATAGGTAAGACCTATTTATAAAAGTCGAGACTAAAACGTACCCTGGCCTCATGAAGGAAGAGAGTAAAGGGTGAAATAATGGGAGGAGGTGGTAACCGCATGGTGTTAATGGGTGAAAACGTTTTCACCATTATTTCCTCATTTATTTGACCGCTTTATTCCTATTCACGCTTTATTAATATGAGCGTAGTGTACACTGCATGCTGTGACCGCCAAACCAAAACCCTAGAAAGCATCCCCCAGTTTGTGTTGATGTCTCGAGTGTTGGTTGCATCTCGAGTGCAAATGGCGCTGCTAGTGGCGTGTGTGGCATGTGCGGAATGCCTTTGTTGCGGGTTGCACCTTGAGTGCAAGTGGTAATGCCAGAGCTACTAGTGGCATGTGTGGCATGTGCCATTGGCGTGTGCGGAACGCCTTGGTGGTAGGTTGGGAATACAGAAAAATCCATTGTAATTCTTATATCAATAAAACATCACTCCCCAAGGGGATTCGTCCGTGGACGTAGGAAAAACTTGCTGAACCACGTAAAATTCATGTCTCTCATCTTTATCCTTGTTTCATTTTTTTAACCCTGTTTTCCTCATCGCCACCAAAATCATCGTGTTTAGTGCCTGGAAATATTTATGGGTAAAAACAATCACCATTCTTATTGCTACTATATATTACTACTACTATTCTCATTATTATACCTCTAAACTGCCAAAAGAAGAAGATGAAGATGATGAAAGAAAGATGAAGATGAAGAGGAGGCTTATTTTAAAGAAGATGATCCAGTTAACGAGAGCTCCTATCATTATTCTTCAAGAGACAAAGATGATGCAGTGTGCCAGTTTCGATGTCATGTAAATTTGCAGATACAACAATTTTGGTTGGACTTTTCAACAATGTTGGGAGTTACGGTGGAATGATAGTCCTGGCATAAAGATTTTTGGAAGATTCTGATTCTTTGGTTGGTGATTATACTCTCTCTATCTCTTGCATTAACAAATCTGATGGTTTTGAATGGGTACTTACAAATATTTATGAACCAAACAATCCAATTCATAGAGTTGGTTTTTGGGTGGAATTGGACAATGTTTGTAGTTACTGGGAGCTACCTTTGTGCATAGATGGAGACTTCAACTCCGTGAAAACTTGTGTTGAAAAGAAAAATTGCACCAAACAGTTCAGAAGTATGAAGAAATTCACTGAATTCATACTACATCATGATCTTTTGGATTTACCTCTAAAAGGTGCTAGATTCACCTGGTCAAATGGCCAACCTAATCCTGTCATGTGTAGATTATATAGATTCCTCATCTCTTATTCCTTCGAATCTCATTATCCTTTTGTTTCTCAAAATGCAAAATCTAGACCCACCTCAGATCACATTTCCTTACTCTTAGATATTTCTGATCCTTCCTTAGGTTTGAAATAATGTGGTTTTTGAAGAATGGTTTTCTACAAATGTTAGAAGAGTGGTGGAAGTATTTTTCTTTTGCAGGTACTCCAAGTACAATCCTATGGTTGAAACTAAAGGCTTTAAAAGAGAAATTCAAGGTATGGAATAAGTCTATCTTTGGTCATGTTAATACTAAACTCAATCTTATCTTGTCAGAAATCAAGGATATAAATTGCTTTGCTGAAGACAATGTCCTAACAAAACAGAAACTACAAGAAAATATCAATCACAAGGCTGAATTTGAAAAGGTTACTCATATGGAAGAAACTGCATGGAAAATCAAGTCAAACACTAAATGGCTACATGAGGGGGACATAAACACTTCTTTCTTTATCAATCAGCCTACTGCAAAAATAAGAATCAATAGAATTAGATATCTCTACATTGGTAATGAATTGGTTGAGGATAAATATAAGCTACGGAAGCATATTGTGGGTTTCTATAAGGATTTATTTTCTGAGGAAGAAGTCATTAGACCTGACTTGGAAGGTATTGATTTCGAAAACATAAATGAGGTTGAATCTGCTATTTTAGAGGCTAATTTCACAGAGAAAGAGGTATGGCATGCAATAAAAGACTTGGGGAATGATAAGGCACCTGGGCCTGATGGATATCCTATAATTTTTTTCTCGAAATGCTGGATGTTTATAAAGGAAGATATTATGAGAACTATTGAAGAATTTTGTACTTCTGGTTGTATTGACAATAGACAAAACTCCACTTTTATCACCCTTGTGCCTAAGAAGGATCATATCGAAACAATAAGAGATTGTAGACCTATTTGTATCTTAACAAATGTATACAAAATCATCTGAAGGTCCTTGCTTCAAGGATGAAATTAGTCATGTCTAAGTTAATTTCACCAGTGCAAAGTGCGTATATTGAAGGCAGGCAGATTGTGGATGGCATTCTAATAGCAAATGAGCTTGTAGATTCAAGAATCAGAGCAAATAAACCTGGCATCATTTGTAAAACTGATCTAGAAAAAGCTTTTGATAGGGTAAAATTGATATATCTTGAATATGTTATGATAAAAATGGGTTTCAGTCCTAAACTTTGTAAGTGGCTCAGGTTTTGTTATTCTACTTCTTCCTTTTCCGTTCTCATTAATGGATATCCTTTTGGTTTCTTCAACAAAAGTAGAGGTGTTAGGCAAGGCTGCCCAATTTCTCCATTACTCTTCAACATTGCTATGGAGGGTTTTTCCAGGTATTTTGACAAGACAGCTGTGCTAAACATATTCTCTGGTTTTTCTGCTTCTACTACAAGTATTGTGGTAAATCACTTACACTATGCAGATGATACTATCTTTTTCTTGATGATAAAAAGAAAAGTTGCATAGGAGATGTATAGGGTTTTTACACTACGGTGCTTTGAATAAATATCAGGTTTGAAAGTGAATACCTCTAAAACTAGACTTGTAGCTATAGGAGATGTACCTGCTCTAAACACTTGGGCTGAGGAATTTGGTTGTGCAATAGATAAGCTTCCTTTCAAGTATTTGGGGATGCCTCTTGGAGCTAAATCTAACTCAAAATCTATATGGGATCCGATTACGAAAAAGTTTGATTTAAGATTATCTTCTTTGTGACAAGATACTCTTTCTAAGGGAGGGAAGTTGTCTTTATTGAAATGCATTTTATCTTAACTGCCTCTTTACTACTTCTCTTTATTCAAAGCCCATGTGTCTGTCATTAAGCAACTTGAAAAGAAAATGAGGGATTTCTTGTGGGAACATAGAAAGGGTTCAAAAACTTCACATCTCATCAACTGGAAGTTAGTACAAGCTTCTAAGGAAAGAGGTGGATTAGGTGTTTTAAATCTCTTTATTATTTATCAGTGCTTGTTGGCTAAATGGTGTTGGAGATTTGGGTATGAGAAAACACATTTATGGCGTCAGATTATTGCAGATAAACATGGTGATGGTGATTCTTATTGGGTTCAGGAAAGTCGAAGCTACATATGGCATTTCTGTTGGAAAAGCATTTCGGACACAAGATTTCTTATTAGCTCTAACTCAACACTAAATATCCACTCGGGTGTGAGTTCTCCTTTTGGTTTATTTGTTGGGGTGGTAATATCATTCTTGCGCGTTCATTTAGTAGTCTATTCAAGTTGGTGAAACAAGAGTTCCGGACTTGCTGACATGATCATAGAAGACGGGAGGCTGGATATTCGATTTCAAACGTATTCTCAAAAACGCGGAAGCTGATCAATTGGAGGAATTATTCGTTGCTATTGGCTGTTCCCTCCGCCTCTAGATGTTGCAAGACACAAGACGATGGTATGATAACTCTGGCTTATTCACGGTGAAGTCTCTTTACTCTAAAAAGCATGTTGCATTTGAAGGAATGAGAATTTTCCATCTTCTTTCATCCGAAAATCGGCTATTCCTCCTAAGATCACCGTTTTAATGTGGTGTTTAATTCACAACAAGCTAAACACTATTGATATCTTAGATAGGAATCCAGTAAGGGGATTCATATCTATAATATATGTGTTTTATGCGGTAATGTGGAAGAATCTCAGGATCGTATCTTTTTGCATTGCAAGATTGCTGCAAAATCGGTGTATGTTAATGCCCAACTCTAACTGGTCTTAGGTCTTTCCACAGGTATTTCAAAGATCTGTCTCTCTCGTGGTTCTACTGATTTATCCGTTATAGGAAAAATTATATGGGACACGATTAAATGACAATTGTTTGGACGATATGGAGAGAGCGAAAGCTATGAATTTTCGAAAACAACTATGATTTCAAGGTGGATTTGGATTTATGCAATGATGCAAAAGCACTAGTCCTTTCTTGGGCTGCGGCAAAAGTATCCCGTATCTATTTAAACTTTGCATAATCTGTTGCTAATTGGGATAATATTTTCTTCATGTAAGGTAGTTTTTTTTTTCAGTTTTTTTTTCTACCTCTGGTAGACCCTCTGTATATTCTTCTTCTCTAATACAATCTCCCTTTTCGATCCAAAAAAAAAAAAAGATGGTGAAACATGTTTTGTTGTTGTTGTTGTTGTTGATTCCTAGCACAATGATTTCTCCTCTTCATTTAATTATATTTTTAAATGCTCTTTTTAGTTTTCATTACTCGTCTGTTTGCTTGATTTTAGGCTCATGAAAGAGTTTTCTTTTCCAGGTTTTTCAGGCTTACGAATTTGATATTACACAGTGAATTTGATGAAACAAACTAATCGATTCAAGTAAGTTATTATCCTATTTATTTTAGGTTTTATTGTTTTTCAATTTTTATTAGTTTCTGGTTATAAGTTAGATTTTGCTGTTTGATTGGTCTTTTCTCCTTTTCAAAACAAGTATTAACATTATCGGGAAATCATTAGAATTGCGGAACCTCAATTGATGACCTTAACTCAAATGATGGAAGCATAAACATGTTAGAATAGGGTATTAAAGGTAGATGAATTTTTTTTCCGTCGGATTAGATCTAGTGGACGGTCCGAGCGGACGAGACTAGACTACCCGGTAGAATTTGCCACTTAGACGGGTCTGAGTGCTGCTTTTCCATGCCATAGTGGGTGCAAAAATGGCAAACCCATGCACATAAAAACCGGCCTTACAATCTTAGTTTTGGCCGTTTCAGCTATTTTGCGTCCTTCATGTGACTTACTCACCTTAAAACCTAACTCCCCGGCTGCCCATGGTGGATCTAATGGGTCCCAAAAGTCAAGAAAGACCCGCCATTTGCTAGTCAGACCCGGGGTATCTTGTGGCCCATCAACAGTTTGGACAGCAGGTGTGGCAAATTTTGTGTCGAGCGGCAGCTATGCTAGTAGATCAAATCATTCCTAACCGTCAGATGGATGGGATCATCTTTTTCTGAAACCCTAAACACTCAGTACCCATTATATATGTTCCTCCGCCCCTCTGCACCTTTATATATCTTGTTTCAGATCCGATCTCAAAATATTTCTTGTAAAACTTATTTCTCTTGATGCTGATGAATTCTTCTATAACTTCTTTATGTATCAGATCTGATCAACACCATCCTTGCTACCACTACAATACTCATTATTATACCTCTGAAACTACCGTAAGAAGAAGATGACAAAGCCTGTTGTTGTTGTTGATTCACTCACACAATGATTTCTCCTCTCAAAAATTCAAGTTTTTGTCTTCCTTTGTAATTGATTACTTCGGCTGCTCAGGGGTAAGCTCTTCATTTAATTAATTTTTTTAAGTTTCTTTTAGTTTTCACTATTCATTACTTGTCTATTATTTTGACTTTATGCTCATAATTTTTTTCTTTCTGCGTATGTGTGTGTGTGTGCAGGTTTTGGTTTTCTTTGCGGGAGACCTACAACATATATGCTTATCCCGAGGAGATAGAGTTAGCGGATGATAATGGAACAAATGAGGGAAGCATGTTTACATATTGATGTGGAACCTTGAGCACTTGATCAATCACACAGTTGTAGCTTCTTTCCAGACCTCAGCGGAGTTATGAGCATGACCCGTAAGACTATTAGTTTAAATTACACTTATGAAGGGGTCAGCGACTAGGAAATGGAATTCAACTCAATGCTGATACATGTGAGACACTTATATGTGCGCATTGTAAAGCTAGAGAGGTAGATACTGCAATTGGTAAGGGAACTTGCAGTTTATTCCATCAGATGTATCCCCTTGTTTATAACAACCTTAAACTGAAAAAGATTATTAGTAAGCTCCCTTGTGATATCGATAGCATATGTCTCTCTCAGATCTATAATACTTCTAGATTTATTCATTTTTGCATTTCTAGTTTCAATTTTGAGTTTTTGAACTTCAGGGGTATGAGATGTCTGAACAATTTGATTGTTTCATTCACATCTGTCACATTCTACTTTAGAAAAATCCAGTAGACACTAAGCTACATTTTGATATCAAGGTAGTCAAAACCAGTAAGGCTTTTTACTGGTTTGGATGTAATGTTTCAGATTACAAACAACATTATTTCTTCATTTCCTTTTGTTTGAAAATGGAAAGAAAGAATAGTGAACTTTTCTACAAGAACAGAATTGAAAAAAATACACAAAGCCGCGCGGCCAATATCCGACTACCCAACAACAACAATGAAAATTTGGTAAAACTCAAACAAAAAAGCAAATAGTGCAGATTGTAAAACTACTTTTGACGAACAATCCTTTGTGTTAGACATTTGGTCATCGCCAGATTATATGCTTCACATTGATTTTTGTTTCACCGGGTGAATCTTAGGGTACATCCGTAAGCAAATTTCGGGTGGGAAACATGTAATGAGGAGTATTATGAGCCCCAATATTGAATCTAACAAGCGATATAGGTTCAGGAGGTGGCGAGGAGCCAAAGTTCATACGCCATGAATGCGAAGCTACTCAGTTATTTGTATTTGGTATGCGCAACCAGCAAATTTTGGTGATCTTTAGTAATGAATTAAAATCGAACAATTTGCAACAATTGCAGTTGGAGTGGCTGCCGCAGTTACTAGTTACTGAATTGCTTGGGGTTGTACCAATACAATGTTTTGGATATATTACCAAATTGATACCCCTTAGTAATGTCACCTGATCTGGTTGTTGTGTCCCATTACCCTAATAACACTCCCAACCATGAAGTAGCAAAAATAGGGCCAGCGAACTGAACTGGTATTTGGATTTGGGATGCGGAACAACCAGCAAATTTTGGTGATAATAATAATGAATTAAAATCGAACATTGTACGAATCCAATGCTTACTAGTTACTACAAAGGCTTATCCAGGCTTGTAATGAAAGGGTACTAAATTGCTTGGGATTGTACGAATCCAATGCTTGAATATATTAGCAAAGTTGCACGATCTGGCTGTTGTGCAGCTAAATTTGGGTATCCCATTACCCCCTTACCCTAAAAACATTCTTGATCGTCGGATCTTATATCCATCCCTCTTCTCTCATGGTTCCCTAAAAGCATTAGGGCACACTCTCTCTATATATTATCTCTCTTCCGCCGTCTGCACCTTCACTAAACAATTTCATTTCTTTCCGTCTTTTTTCAGATCTGAAAATTTCTGTAAAAATTATTTTTCTGGATGACGATCGATTCTTCAATTTCATCTTTATGTCTCACTGATTTGACCACCATTCTTACTATTGTTCTCATTATACCTCTGAAACTGCCAGAAGAAGATGATGATTTTGAAACATGTTATTGATTCACTCACACAATGATTTCTCCTCTCAAGATTCAAGTTTGTCTCATCCATCTACGGTGATTTGTTCAGCTGTTAAGGGTAAGTTCTTCATTTAATTAAATTGTTTTTAGGGATTTAATCAGCCCCTTGTGTATTGTTTGATTTTAGACTCATAAAAAGTTTTTTACTGTTCAGCTTTCTAATTTCCTTGGTAGAGTAACTCCGAGACTTAGTCTTTATACCTGAAGGAGATCGAGTAGCAACTACCGATGCTGATCAAAAAAATAAAAATGGAGTAAGTTATTTTTGATTGTTTTCTCGATTTTATTAGTTTCTGGTTATATGTTACTATTAGTTTGTTGTTGTTTTTTTTTTTTTTTTGCTTGTTGCTTTGAGCTTTCAGCATGTGTGTATTTTTCCGCTGTATTAAAGTTATGATCTATAGATACTAAGATCTTTGTCAAGAAGAATTTATATTTGAATGTGTAATTTAATTTAGAAATCCTAGTTTGGAGTAGACATTGGTCAATTTCAGGCCGAACCTCATGCATAACCCTACGCCGTAGGAATTATTATCTGGTCACATTCATAAAACTGGATGCAAGTATTATTTGGTTTTGTTATATTATTGTGAACAATGTTCTCTCGTTTCTTTCTTTTAGCATCCTTGTTGTGTAATTCAGAGTGTGTTGAGACTCAACATGCTGCTTCTTTCTTTGTGTTTTTCTATGTACCGTTTGGTTTAAGAATTATTGCCGAAGCATGTGCTGTTTGATTAGTCTACAAAACAAGTCTTAACATTAACAGGAAATCGTTTGAATTGCAGATCCTAGAGTGACGGATCCTTGGGTGACAATGTTACACCAGAGAAACTATCGGATGTCAGCAACAGGGGAGCATGCGAACAAGTAGAAAAAGAGCATGCGACCAAATGATGGAAGCATGTTTACAAATTGATTGTGGAGCCCTGAGCACTTTATCAAACCTCTGCAGCAACTTTGCCGACTTCAGCGGGGTAATGATCCTAATTCGTAAGACTACTACTCGCAATTAGTTAGACTAAGGGTCTGTGTGAGTGTGCAAGAATTTTTCTTGTAAATAGAATTCAACTCGATGTTGTTTCATGTGAGACACTTATATGGGAATTATAAAATTTTAGAAGTAGGTCTTGCCCTAGAGTTGCATAGAGAGTTGAAGAATGAAACTTCATTCCACATGTGATTGATTTGTAGATTTTGAAAACTACTTAATTCAGAAGAAGTGAACCTACAATTTCCTGCATTTGTGATGAATATGTCTCTCTCAGTTCTATCATACTTTCGGATTCTTTTTTCTTTACTAGGACCTGGCTTTGGCAATGTGGCCCTTGTAGAACACCAAACATCGGTTATTAAAATTGCTGCGTAATATCTCATGTATGTCTTGATACTTGATGAGAAGGAAATTCAGAAAAACTAGTTTTATGTGTTTGTCTCATGTATAGAATCAATGGTGGCCTAAAATTGATTCTATTTTGGGAAAATTCAGCAATTCTGAGCTTTTATTAAACCGACTAGCAGCTGCACAAGGGTGGCAGCAGTTCTTGTTAACTGTAAAGGAAAAATCCAATAGACCTAGACAAAACTAAATTTTTGTAGCATATTTGTTGTTAGTTTCAAGGTTGACAAAATCATTAGGTTGTCAAAGTAATAGTATGATTCCGAAAACCTTGAAGATGATAAATACACAGCCAACAACTTAGCTGGTATCACCCATTTGGCAATATCCTATTACCCACCCAATGCCAGCAACACTTGTGCTGCAGAAATTCTTCAAATTGTAAAACTACTTTCGACGAACAATCTTTTGTGTCAGACTTTTGGTCAACGGCACATTATATGGTTCACATTGATCTTACGATACATGAGTAATTAAATTTCAGGTGGCAAACACGTAATGAGGAATATTATGAGTCCCAATATTAAATCTAACAAGCTGTGTTGGTTCACACGTCGTGAATGGAGGCTACTGTACTTAGATTTGGAATGGGTAACAACCATCAAATTCTTGGTGATACTAACAATAACCTAAAATTAAACATCGTGCATCAACTGCAGATGGAGTAGCTGCCATATACTTCCTTCAAAAATCAAAAGGCTTATTCCGCCTAAATTGCCCGGGGGTGTACCAATCCAATGTTTGGATATATAAGCAAATTGGCACCCCTTAGCAAGGTTGCAGCATCTGGCTGTTGTGTAGGTAAATGTGGGTATCCCATTATCCTAAAAAAAAAATTCGATCGTCGGATCATATATCATCCATCTTTCTCTGATACCCTAGAAGCATAGGGCACCCTCTATATAATATCTCTTCCGCCGTCTGCACCTTTACTAAACCAATTTTCATCTTTTTTCAGATCTGAAAATTTCTGTAAAAATTATTTCTCTGGATGATGATGGATTCTTCAATAGAAACTTTATCTTTCACAAATCTAAACACCATTCTTACTACTGCCAGAAGTTGAAGATAAAGAAGAATATGAAATCTGTTTTGTTGTTGTTGATTCTTAGCAAGATGATTTCTCCTCTCAAAATTCAATCCCGAGGAAACCGCTAATGTCAGATTTTGTTGTCGTTTCTGGTAAGCTGTTCATTTAGTTATATTTTTTTATTTGTTTTGTTTTCATTACTCGCCTGTTGCTTGATTTTACGCTCATGAAATGTTTTTTTTTTCCAGGCATTTCTGGCCTTTGTTCTTTGAGGAAATTTGTCCCTGACTACTTCCAGAATTTTTTATATTATACTGTAGATTTGGTGAATCACCCTGTTATGTAACCCTGTGTAAGAGTTTACATGAATGTGGTGAATTTTTTTATAATAATTTCAAGTAGATGCTTTTACATGAATGTGCAAGAATTTCTGGTCTCCCAAGTTATGTAACCCTGTGTAAGAGTTTTAGGTAGAGAACTGAGTAGTGACAAATCCTCAACTCAGTCTCAGATTTTTGGTCATACATGCCCCGAAGAAACACTTTATGAAATTATTATCAGCTTAAACATTTTTGCGTTTCCAAATCATGTCTTTTGAAAATGTTCTAAAGATTGTAAGACGTAATAAGATCCCAATTTATCACAATGTTTGAAAATTGGCATACAAGCAATAAAGCCTTCTTTGAAGGTGTTGATGCTAGTGTTCTAAGTAAGTAATTATGCATGATGTGCTCTTAGACTTCAAGGGGATAGGTGGCATATGGCCTTCCTTTCATCAGGCATTTTGACATAGCTTGCAGACAAGCTAGTCTGGTGTAAGTTGTTGAATGTTGCTTCAGAGTGCCTGCTGTGATATTTCTCTGCTGTGATGGAGCCTTTATAATGCTGTAATAGTTAATAGTCATCTGGTGCAGTGATTAACGACAATGATACTATTTTTATTTGCTTGGAAAAGGGTTTGATCTCTATGTTCACAAGCAATGATCGATCTGAGAGAGTGGTATTAGTTAGCTGCACTAATCAGTTTAGAATAATTGCTGAAGATTGTTCTATTTGATTAGCCTATTTTCCTTGACAAAACAAGTGTTAGCATTATCCGTTTGAATTGCTGATCCTAGAGTGAAAGATCCTTGAGTGGCAGCGTTACCCCGAATGTCAGCAACAAAGGAGCATGGGAACAAGTGATGGAAGCATGTTTACAAATTGATGTGGAACCCGGAGCACTTTATCAAGCAAAGTGTTACATGCAGTGGCTTATGTAGGTGTATCCTCTTGTAAACTCCCTTACGCAGAAACAATGATCGGTGTCAGCTCAGATGCAGGTTATGGCTTTTTTTTTGGTCGTACATGCACATAAATAGGTGACAAATTTAATTCTATGAATCTGCTCGTTGTATTTCTGGTTCCTTATTCGGTGACTAAAACTCAATTGTTTGAACATGTTCCCTGAGAACTTGATGAAACCATGACAGCCAAGATGCTAGTCATTGTCGCAGCACACAGTGAGATACTCAGAATTGCAGAAGTATAACATCTATAAATTAAGCTAGAATGGAACAAACATTTAGTGTGGCCATGGATAAAGCAACACTAAACATTTAGTCGAGTAGACCAAGACAAAGCAACACCTTTACAGCATAATAATTATTGTGTATCAGGGTTGTGGAAACCAGCAACACTTTTCACTCAAAGGCCAAAGCTGAAGAGTGCAATTCCGAAAACCACGAATTAGAGGAACATGAAAAAGTGCAGAAATAGCGTAAGCACATGGAATTGATGGGAGTCAAAATACAAAGAGTGCTATTCAATTTTATTTTATTTCAAAAATGCAAAGAAATTCCCTATCAGCAATGTTGCGTGATCTATTCTCCAAAATCAGTTTTTCAGACTCGTTGGGTGATTAATGTTTGGATAAAGGAGGGAGGAAATTCAAACTCAACTGGATGATGCTAACCTGCATTCTATGTCCTTTTTAGGAAACCCATGTACTTGGACAAACAGAAGAACCGGAGATGCCTTTTGTCTACAATTGCTGGTGGAAAATTAGGCTCAACAAAATCAGAATCACAATTAAAAGTAAGTATTGAGGAAGATGAATGCAAATTGCACTGAATTGGTTTCAAAATATGTGGTGATACTTCGATGTTCTATGAGTCCGCCAACACAATTAAGCTGATTTTGAGTTTTATTTTAAAAAAGACAGCTTCCTTGGATTAATTATCCAGCTAAGTCCAGTTTAGACATAGCTTCAGGGAGATGGTTTGCCGTTGCCTAATTTTTATGTCAAGTGGCAGCTATGTTGTCAAATCTTGGTATCTGTTAGCTAAAATCATTTCTAGCGGTCGGATCAATTATCCCTGTATCTTTCTGTCAAACCCTAAGTGCCCAATATATATCTCTTCCGCCGCCCCTCCGCCATGGACCTTTATAGAACCAACTTTCTCATTTCAAATCTCTAAACTTTTCTGTAAAAATTATTCCCGAATTATTCGCGAAGCCGAACGAACTCTCCAAATCCGTTGCATTCGTCCGAAATATTAAAAGTCCGAACATGGTACGCGTATATTATGGAGTACCGAATTAAACGCGAATAATTCGGATACACGAACTATTCGGCGAACTAAGTCGTCTACCTGGCTAACCCAGCTTAGTCCGATTCGTCCAACTCGTAGCTGAGTTAGCATCCAACTCGGCCGATTAATCATATGAATTTGTCAAAAATGAAAATGTAGGCTTGGAGGTACCACTACAAGCTATTTAATATAGAAACCTATTTTAGGGGCTCCAAATATTGGGTTTTAAGGCTCACAAGATGACAAAATTAGGTTATGAAATAGTATCTAACAAAACCCCATATCCAATTATTTTTTGTAATGTCTAAAATATCCTTCATAAATTATAAAATTAAATTTATTATCTTCTCATTATCTTTTCATTCATAAATCATGACGAAGATGATGATCATATACAAAAAACTAAATCTATTATCTTCTCCTTCTATTTTTATTCATAAATCATGATGAAGATGATAATCATAAAAAAAACTTATTATTCTTCTTTCTCTCTTCTTCTTCTTCGTCGTGATAAAGATGGCGATCATAAAAATAAAAAACTAAGAAAACCCATCACTTATTTTTTCAGTACTGTCTACGGTTGGGAAAATTCATATTTCCCAACCGTAGACAGCCTACGGTTGGGAAAATTCATACTTCCCAACCATATGCAGAAATGTCTATGGTTGGGAAAATTCATATTTCCCAACCGTAGACTTCCTACGGTTGGGAAAATTCATACTTCCTAACCGTAGACTGCCTACGGTTGGGAAAATTCATACTTCCCAATCGTAGGCAGAAATGTCTACGGTTGGGAAAATTCATATTTCCCAATTGTAGGCATTTCTGAAACTGTTTTTTCAAAAACCTAATTCGATCGATTCCGTTTATCCATGCATTTAAACCAATAAAATAAGATGGGTTTTTGATTTCTACCTTATTACAGTCATTGTGGGTGGATTAAATGGTGTTAATCGATAATGAATTATTTTTGGAAACGATTAATCGAAGAAATAGACGATGGAGGTGATGGGGAAGAAGAAAATGGAAGAATTAAAGGAGAGGAATGAAAACAAATTAGTTCTAGGTTTCAATATTTAATCGGTTAAGGGTATTTTAGTATTTTTCTTATGAATTAGGTCTCCTTATCTTCATTGTAGGATATTTGAATCCTTAGGAGCCCTCAAAACACTTTTCTTGGAGCCCCTATAATAGGTTTGTTAATATATATATACATTTTGAATCATATGAATTTGTCAAAAATGAAAATATCGGCCGATTAACCATGAACCACCAGACCAACCATGCGTTGGTGATACCACTACAAGCTATTTAATATATATGTATATATACATTTTTAAACTACAAATCATGATTCCCCACTTTAAATTCTTCATTTTTATTATTTAATGCATGCCGAATTTTTTTAACCGAACTCACATCTCGAAAACGAATTATACACGAACGTATGTCGTCCGAATTACTGCCCGAACACGAACCGTTGACCGGATTTTTGACCGCACCCGATCTATCCGAATCCGTATAATTCCCATAGTATACCGTCCCGAACTCCCCTCCATATCCCGAATTACTAACTAGGATCTGAACATTCTTACTGCTACTTCTACCATTCTCATTATTATACTTCTCAAACTGACATAAGAAGAAGATGATAAAACTTGTTTTGTTATTGACTAGAAATAACCCATGTCGAGACAATATAATTTTGGGTCATAATGATTTAAATAAATACTATAAACTATGAGAAGACTTATTTTATCCCATGAGAACTTTTAGTTATGAAAATCTAGATATTTTTCATCCAAATAATTATAAATTCGGTACCCCCTTGATCTGATTTGTGATAAATGTATAAGTGTTTGCTACATTACCCGAGTTTTCTAAATTATTTGTGGTGCACTTTCAGGAAAAAAACCTACCATATGTATCCTCCTCCGTTTGAAGACCCTAATTGTAGCTTTGATAAGGACATAATTTGTGCTTTATTTAATATATAATTTAAATAAATTTGTACTCCCATCATTATGATTTTATAAAACTGGTAAAAATCTGGAACTCGTCTAGGTTCAAAATTTAGTACTAACAAAACCCTTTGGGTTTAATATAAACTCATCTACTCTAGAACAAAGTAATTGAAATCGTTCCTCGGTCCTACTCGGTTGGGGAGCTTGGAGTGAAGAGCAACAAGTTCGGACTTGGAAATCGCCAAAACTCGGTCCAATACTCGGAATCTATTTATTAATAATTTATATATTGCTTCTCATAAGTCATGATTTTTACCTTATTAAAATTAAAATTTTATACTATTGTATAATTAAATGTGTAATATTGTTATATTGAACGTGTTTACCATGTATTTAGAGGTTTTTCTATTTTATAACTCCCATATGAGGGGTTATCAAAATTTTCTTTATGATTTTAGTGCATTCAAGGCCAACTAAGAAGAATCGTTAACTTGTTTTGCTCAAAAATCTGTCTAAATCAGCCGCCTTAATCGCAAAAAATCGGGAATAGCTTGGAATCAAAAATCGCCTCGGTCATATAGCCTGTAGCGCTTACTCGGAGAGTAATTGACCTTGGAGAGCGATTTTGACTACACTGCTCTAGAGTGCTTGCACGGTAATTATGACACCCAAAATTTACTCAAAAGTTTCCAATAAAGATTGAATAAATGAGTTTGTCGAATAAAAATCGACATTGGAACTGAAAAAGGTACTCAACTGTAATCTTTATGCACCTTTATTTTAGAATTACGATTAGTTTAGACACTTGCTCAACATTAGACTATATTAGAATTAACATGCATACACATTATTGTTCGAATTTTTCTCTTGATGATATATACCTTATCATATATAAATGGTTCCCAAATGATTTTTTTTCTTCTTGTATTGATAAAGATTCTAATATTGTTCTTTCTTTATTGTTTGATGAAGGATGAATAATATATATATTACTGACAATAACATTAACTATACATGTTTTTAACTCCAAGAGATATAAATGATTTTTTTTGTCACATTTAATATTTTTTTATGATCATAATGATGAGGAAATCTAATCAATGTGTATTTATAATTGAAGGAGGTTACAAATCTTACATCCGTCGGATGTCTTTGGCCGGGATGAAATTGGGATGGTCGGATGCAACGTTTGTCTCTCAAAATGTTATCTGACCGTCCAAGCTCAAAAACCCATTATGTTTTGTATTATAGATTCCTAGCACAATGATTTGTTGATTCAGGCTGTGTAGAGACTAACATGGTGCTCCTTTATTTGTGTTTTTATGTATTGGTCCATTAGTTTAGAATAATTGTTGAAGAGTGTGCTATTTGGTTAGTCTATTCTCCTTGACAAAAGAAACCTTAATTGTTGGGATCTTAGTCCCACATTGGTTAGATGAAGCTTAATTAGGTAGTTATAAGTCAGTGGGTTCCCTCAACTAGTAAACTGGTTTTCAAGTTAAGTTCTACCCATGGGCTTATGACGAGGGGTCGGTACCCTAACGTTTGGTGATCAGAGCCAACCACCACGAACCATGCCCCCTCCACGGAAGGGGTGACCTATAAGCTAGATTAAAGTGTTGGGGCACCTATGTATGGGCGTAGTTGTCATCTGCATTGAATACTGATAGTCGAGTGGAACCGCCATAAGGAAAAGACTACCTCCGGGCCAGTATCAATAGAGTGGGCCAATGAGGACGTTGGGTCTAGAAGCGTGGTGGGATGTTGGGACCTTAGACCCACATTGGTTAGATGGAGCTTAATTGGGTAGTTTATAAGTCTGTGGGTTCCCTTAACTAGTAGACCGGTTTTCGAGTTGAGTTCTACCCATAGGCTTATGACGAGTTGGGGTGGGTACCCTGAGCTGGAAATTGTTTGGATTGCAGAACCTAGAGTGATAGATCCTTGAATGACGACGTTACACCGAAGAAACAAAGGGTTTGATGCCATCAATAGGAGAGCATGCGAACAACCAATCGAGAGGCGGGCGAGGATTTCTAAAAGGGGTTCAACGACATGAAATGTGATAAAACTTCTTTAAAATAATAGCTTTGTGGCCGAGAAAAAATATTATTTTAGAGAGATTATTATTGTTTTAGCGAAGAAATTTAGTCGTACCAAGCCTAATTGGGACTAAAGAATTTTATTATTTTAGAGAAATTATTATTTTAACGAGTATTATTTTTTTAAAGTTTTACTGTAATAAAAAAAAAATCATTGCACATCAATGATCATGACGTATTCTCATTTGATCAAACAGTCGTTGAATAAAGAAATCTCCAATTCCGCAACTTTTTCAAATAAACCAACTTGAAAGTCATGTAAACGTTTCTTGTTGAGCATTACGTTTACCTTTTCCAACTGTTACATAAGGAGAATCAGTTCATGCATTCATGTCGTAGCTTAAATCCCAAGAGATTCACTTTCTTGCTTCCCTCTCCAAAACCAACCCATTCTCCTCCTCTTTCGACCCGAAGCAAGTCTGGAACGATTATTTCTTGGTTTAGGCGGATTTGTACAGATTGATCTCTCGAATTTAAAGTACTCGGGTATTTGGATTGGGGTGGCAAAGACGTAATTAAGTCTAACAAGTAGTGTAACTTCAGTACTTCATACGTTCGTGATTGCGAGGCTACTCAGGTATTTGGATTGGGGATCCGCCACAACCAGTAAATTTAGGTGATTGTAATAATGAATTAAAATCAAACATGTGAGACTGCGAATAAAATGGATGCGCATCATGAAGGAGTACTAACGATCTTGGATATGTCAGCAAATTGGCACCCCTTAGCAATGTTTAAAGTGGGTATCCCATTACTTTAACAATATTTCCAACCGTCGGATCATTTATTTCACTATCTAATCTGATACCCTAAAATATAAAGTACCCCCTTACATATTTCCTCCGCCGCGACCATTTTTTCCTCTTTGTTTCAGATCTGAAAATTTGTGTAAACATTAATTTTCTGGATGAGGATGGATTCTTCAATTGCGTCATCATGTCTCACTGATTTGAACACCATTCTTACAACTATTCTCATTATTCCTCTCAAACTGCCAGAAGAAGAAGATGAAACATGTTCAGTTGTTGTTGATTCACTGGCATAATGATTTCTCTTCTCAAAATTCAAAGGTTTTTCTAAAGAGGATTAGGTTCTGGTTATGTTGGTAAGCTCTTCATTTAATATTTTTTTGAACAGTTTTTTTAGGTTTGCATTACTTTTCTGTTGTTTGATTTTAGGCTCATAAAAAGTTATTATAAGCAAGATGTTTGATCTGTTACTTCTTGTTCATAGGCAGTCGCATTTTTACGGCAAAAATTTGTATTCTCCCTCACCACTACAAGGGGGTCAACATGATCAATCTCTTTCTTCTCCTTGCCCTTTGAACTGCTGGCTACCTCAGGAGAGATCCAGATTGTGAGATGAGGAACAATCACTCCGGCTGTAAATGTGTACCAGCTGATTACTCTCCCCCGTCTATTCCCTAATTACAATCACTCCGGCTGTAAATGTGTACCAGCTGATTACTCTCCCCCGTCTATTCCCTAGGAACAATCACTCCGGCTGTAAATGTGTACCAGCTGATTATTTTTGTGAAGTTTTTTAAGATTTTTTCATGATGAGAAGCATGCTTTGAACTCATCAAGACCCAACTGGCAGGTAAGTCGTTGTCCTATTTGTTCTACTTTTTAGTGCTCTTTCAATTTTATTGGCTTCCGGTTTTTAAGTTGTTATCAGTTTTTGCTTGTTGCTTTGAGCTTTGTAGATGAATGTGGTTTTTGCTGGTTTTAGTTAAGATCGATGGATAGGGATGCTAGTTAAGAAGAATTGCACGTATAA